>CAHIKZ030000906.1:842500-852500 GCA_903632075.3 Acanthosepion pharaonis | reverse complement strand
CAAATTGTACAAATGGAATTTAAAAAAAAAAACACTTAGCATAGGCGGAGCTCTAGAAAACGAGCAAACAACTTGAGTTCGACTACGTAAACAAACATTATAAGCACAAACCAGAAATTGTGGTAAGACATAAAAAGATATTCAGGATCATCCCCTTACCCAGGCGAGAAAACAGAATATAGTAACTATAAAGGAAACTAATAGGTACCAGGTTGTTGACTTAATTCTACCAGCATATCAAAGTGTGAAGACAAAAAACGTGAAGACAAAATTGTGAAGCAAAAAACAAAAATTGGGGAGAGCATGATTTTGCCAGGTAACTAATAAGAAAATTATTGAACATAATGAAATATGGTCGTACCATAATTGTTAATGCACTTGAGTCATGTAAAATATTCTAAAATCCTGATTGAATTAATTGGAAATTGGTGGAATATATATATATATATATATATATATATATATATATATATATATATATATATATATATATATATATAATTAGTATATACGGAATAATACAGAATAACCAACAATGCTATTCTTAAAAGAGTGCTCCATACAAAATAGAGCAGATATAATTATTATTTATAAAAATTATAACATAAATATATCCTATCAAGTGATTTTGATAAGACACCAAGGGTAAAGTTGAAACAAAATGGCTATTTTGTAGTGATTTTATAACATACTTATATTATATTTTTTTATAAATAATAATTATATATATATATATATATATATATATATATATATATATATTTATGTTATTTTTTTTATTCTGGGATCTGCAATGATTCGAGAATATCACTGGTAATTTCCAAGATTCTCGAAGATACTGTGATAAACGCTGGAGATTTGGAGTTTCTGGAAAGATACCGAGAAAACTGTTGGAGATTTTGGGAATCTTCAAATATGGTGTTAAAAAAAACTTTGATTTAAAATCACTATCCTATACATGGAACACATACACTGAATTTGTACAATCTGTCATGATTAGCAGTTTGAATAATGCCACCACGCTCAAACCTTCGAACATAATGGCGCTTTTTACTGTTTTACGGCATATCAACCTCAATGGGTCATTTAATGCCGAAAACTTTTTTCCTGGTAATATTTCTGTTTTGTAAAAAATCCATTTCTGTTAATATTTTTTTCTCAAAAATGTATAGCTGGTAGTATTATTTTTTCAAAAACGTATAGCTGGTAATAATATTTTTCAAAAACGTATAGCTGGTAATATTTTTCAAAAACGTATAGCTCGTAATAATATTTTTCAAAAACGTATAGCTCGTAATAATATTTTTTCAAAAAGGTATAGCCGGTAATATTATTTTTTCAAAAACGTATAGCTGGTAATATTATTTTTTTTTTTTCAAAAACGTACAGATGGCAACATTATTTTTTCAAAAACGTATTATCAGAGGGCTTGCTGTTGGACGTAGTTTATTGTCTTCCCCAGGACGTGGATGTAGTGTATCGTCATACTCAAGACGCGGATGTAGTTTATCGTCATATCCAGGACGCTATAACCGAGAAACAAAATGGAAAAGCAAATCCTTACATAGATGATAGACACTATACAAGAGTAAAAGACCTGAACTTTGACAAAAAATCTGGCCTATTATTGTTTGCGAAGTTTAAGACTGAAATTAGAATCAGAGAGATTTATCTTAGTCATTCAAGATCAAATAATAAAAAAAGACATTGCAAAAAAAAAAAAAAAAAAAAACAGATTAAACTGTGTAAATATTATGATTAATAGACCAGATACATAATGCCGGACATAAGGTAGGACAACAATAATAAATAAATCTTTATAATAAGAATTACTCGCCAACTAGATCAAGTAGTATATAAATACCTTGGTATAAAGAACA
Organism: Acanthosepion pharaonis; assembly: GCA_903632075.3. NCBI lineage: Eukaryota > Metazoa > Mollusca > Cephalopoda > Sepiida > Sepiidae > Acanthosepion > Acanthosepion pharaonis. The sequence continues at coordinate 850,620 of CAHIKZ030000906.1, read as the reverse complement.
AGGTATTAAACATGCAAGAATAAAAGAAAAAAATTGGAAAAAAATATTTAGGTGAATAAAGTTGTTGCATACAACTGAATTACTTTACAAAAAAAGTTTGAAGGTACTAAAACCTTAGCAATATAGGTTGTTAATCTTTTAATATGGTAACCTGAAATCTACAAAAGATACTCAGAATAAATAGAAAGACCGGAGAACTATTTACCAGGTATAATATGTACCACTTCAAAAGAGATGGAAATTGATTTATCTGCCTAGAACGGAAGTAAACAACTGGCAAAACTAGAAATCACATACAATAATACATGCATAGGTCTTGAAAGATATCTTGAACTAATCAATGATTGGATACCAACATTAATCATAAAAAGCATACACACATATTCAGTTATCAAGTCAAAAATTCAAACAAGACCTACAACTATACAAACGAAGTGAAATACCAAAAATAGAGTCCATTAATATCGACCAAAAAGCAAAGATTATGGGCATAGCCTAGAAACAAAATGAAAAAAAAAACCTTACGTGGCTGATAACCTTTGAAAGATCAAGATCGTACTGAAGACAAAAATTTAACCCACCAGTGAACGGAGCGTTCTGAGTTGAAACCAGAAACAGAGTAACTCATCTTAGCCGTTCAAAATCAAAATCTGCAAAAAAGATCCTACCAAGCACATATTTTAACGAAAGAAACAAATACCAAATGCCGATTTTATGAAATAATAATAGAATTACAATAATAATAATAATAATGGTAATATAATAATAATAATAACGAGACAACTAGGAATTATGAAAAAATACTAATGAATACATTAAGAAAAATACTGGAAACCTGTCAGTATTTGAGAGACAAAAGATTGTGCATTTGGATATTGTTTACCTAAAAGAAACTCTTTATGTAATATAGTCAGTAACTAGCTATGAAAAAACCTTCTTTTAGCTCAGATCTCAGGTAAAAGACTTTTATTTTATCAGACAGCAAATCTGGGAAACGGGGAATAATAATAGTAATTTAAAGCCGGAAACATTGTGAATATGGTAATAAACATGAAAACAGTTAGAACGATGTAAATAGTGTAAATATTTACAATACTTCATATCAGAAATCCAGACAGAGAATAATTTAATGTCTTTTGTTTTAATTATGTGTAAAGAACGACAAATCTCTTCTTTCGCTTGCCCTATGAATTTTGTTATGTTTATTTTGAAAGATTAGCTTAGATATAGCACAAGTCAAAAATTATAGGATCGAACTCACTATTCAGTCGTAATTGATTTAGCGAGACGCACTTGTTAACCATTACTCCACCTCGCGGTGCCTCAGAATGTGATTATAAAACAAATGCAGTCAAAAATGATTTTTTAAGTAATAATAATGAATTCATAAAGAAGTAGTAAAATGACAATAATTATAGTTATAGTGAAAACAGTAATGGTAACAGAACTATTAATACTACTATTACTACTACTACTACTACTAATAATAATAATAATAAGAAGAAGAAGAAGAAGAAGAAGAACAACAACAACATCAAGAACAAGAAGAAAAAGAAGAAGAAGAAGAAGAAGAAGAAGAAAGAGAAGAAGAAGAAAGAGAAGAAGACGAAGAGGAAGAACAAGAACAAGAAGGAGAAGAAGAAGAAGAAGAGGAAGAACAAGAAGAACAAGAAGAAGAGGACGAAGAACAAGAACAAGAAGAAGAGGAAGAGGAACAAGAAGAAGAACAAGAACAAAAAGAAGAACAAGAAGAACAAGAACAAGAGGACGAAGAAGAAGAAGAAGAAGAAGAAGAAGAAGAAGAACAACAACAACAACAAAACAAACAACAACAAGTGGAAGAAACGTAGCTTTTTCACTGGGAAGCTTCCTGCAAATATCATACATAATAGTGTGGATCCAAAATGTAGGTTCTATACAAATAATAAGAAACCATAGACCATCTAATCTCAGAATGTTCTCTACTTGAGCCAAATGAATATAAAAATCGTCACGATAATGTGGGGCAATATTTACAATAGACAATGTGCAAACACTGGTAAGAACATCACAGAGCACGTTTACAGAAATAGAAAACGTTACAATTCTATGGAATTACATCATCTTTACAGGCAGGAAGATTGAAGCAAATAGGCCGGACATAATTGTCAAAAACCAAAAAGAAAAAAAAATTGCCTATTAATTGATATGGTTTGCTCAGCGGATTGTAACATAGCAATCAAGGAATTTGAAAAACTATCGAAGTATAAAGACCAGGAAATCGAAATAGAAAAAATGTGGAAATTGAAAACAAGAATAGAACCAGTTAGAGTAGGTGTGCTTGGAATGATAAAAAAGGAACACAACAATACATTGAACAAATCCCTGGAAGTAAGAGATATACAAAAAAAGTACAGACCACAAACTAAGAATTTTGTCCATGTAACGCTGGTGATGTTATGGAAGTTGTAAAAACAAATCACGAAATGTAGTCATAACAACACGTTACTACCTGCCTTAGGTCTTCCCGCAAACTTGGTAGGTAGTATGACCATAGCAGGAATGGAAATATAATAATAATAATAATAATAATAATAATAATAATAAATTGTGTTAAACCGAAATGGAGATTAGGTAATAAATATCCAGAAACAATTGACCATTTTGTATCAGGTTGCACAGTATTGACACACATTGAATATAAACTCGGCAATGGAAAATATGTAACTTTTACGGGAAAGAAACTTCAAAAACTCATATGATCACCACTCAGGTTAAGGAGATAGGACCTGTAACAATTTTATGGGAACTTACAATAAACACAGAACAATCTTAATGTTATTGGGTTACTTTTGTTTTACTTTTTGTAAAAAGATCAGTGGAAAATATCATGAAGCAATTTCTGACCTTAGGTCTCTGGTTGAGATCCGGAAGGAAATGTGTATACAACAGAAATCAAAGGAATTTTTTTTGTCAGTGGAAAGTGTCATGATGCCATTTCTAACCTTAGGTCCCTGGGCAGGACCCGGAAAGAAATGTGTACACACCAGAAATCAAAGGAAATAATAATAATAATAATAATACTATAATAATAATGAAAAAAAAAATCAAAATACAAAGACCTGAAATTGGAAATAGAAAAAAATGTGGAAATTGAAAACAAGAATAATACCAGTGGTAATAGGTGCACTTGGAATTATAAAAATGGAACAAAACATGGAACAAAACATGAAAAGAGACATACAGAAAATTGTCTTAACCCATGAAAATAGCAACCATCGGAGATAAAAAAAAAAAAAAAAAAAAAATTAACGCATGAAATGTGGCCATAACAACCACGACCTGCCTTAGGTCTTTCTGCAGACTTGTGAGGGTGTGTCCACAAATCTTGATTAGCTCTAGGGACAAGCAAATCTTGTCTCTAGGGACTTGATTTGCATTACTGTCTGATTAAAAATTAAATACTCTTCATTTAGTACACACTCTCCATCATATTTTCAGCAGTAATGGACAACTAACATTGTCATTCATAGTTATAATTTTTTTACATTTTTCCTAATTTTCTTTCTTTCTTTCTTTCTTTCTTTCTTTCTTTCCCTATCCTCTCTATCTCTGTCTCTTCTCTCTCTCTGTCTCTCTCTCTCTCTCTACTTAGCTTTCTTTTTTTACCTGATTTTCGCCACTTCTTTGATTAGGTGATTATTATTATTATTATTATTATTATTATTATTATTATTCAGTTTTAGTATTCTCATTTTTTTCTTTCTTACTACTATTCCTTTATTTTTCTTCTTTCTTTCTTTCTTTCTTTTTCTTTCTTTCTTTTATTCTCACCCTTTTTCCCAACATCTTCATAATCCTTGAAGTTTACTTCACATTTCTCTTTTCGCACACTCTTTCTTGTTCTCTCTCATTGTTCCTGACCTTGTCCCTCCTTTTTCCTTCACTTTTCCGTTCATAGTTTATTTATTACAAACCAATCTCCTTGTGTTCAGTTCATCATGTTTTTTGTATACCGAACATGTAATGTTTTCATAACATTTTTCGTTTAGCCTCGTATTTATCATTTTTTATCTATTCAACTATTGTGTCCTTTCATCTCTCTTCCTCTCACACAGGGCTCTCAAGTCCCGTAGCCTCCCTGAGGAGTATGGGGCAACAACTCTCAAGTCCCTAGATCCCATAGAGAGTATGAAGCAGCGTCTCTCGTTCCGTAGACTCCCTGGGGAGTATGAGAACACAGCTCACGAATCGTGTAGACATTCTGAAGGGTATGGAGCCATAGCTCTCAAGTTTCGGAGCCTCCCTGAGGAAGATGTGGCAACAGCGCTCAAGTTCCTTAGACTCCCTATGGTGAATGGGTCAACAGCTCTCAGAAAGCTAGGCGTTGCTGCTATTTTTACGGGATGGAGTTGCCATTTCCATGACCAACCGGTTTTGAATTCAGAGTTTACCTTCTCCTAGACTGCATACCAACGCACGGCTCTACTATTTAATCCATAACTGGGGAAGGAGAGAAGGATTCATACTTTTCCCTAGGGTATTTGCTGGTAAATAAATGCAATGAATTTGACGGGAATTTCTGATTTCTCATTCCAAGTAATTACATTACACGCACACATTCAAAAAAGATATTAGCACAAAACGAAACGGAAGTGGAATTTTATGAAGTTTTCCTGTTGCCATGAATGTGTTAATGTCACCATGCTTTTCTTCATTAAATGAATTTTAAACCTCTCAACCTTCAATCTTCATTGCCATCAATTTAACTATGCAAGTACGTGTTTAAAATTTACAACTCATTGTGACAAAAGTGAATTTTACACTACCTTTCTCTCTATTATTTTCTTTTTCTTCCTTCTTTTGATTATTTCCCTTCTTTCTAACATTCTTTCTTTCTTTCTATAATTTTCTTTTTCCTTCTTTTGATTATTTCCCTTCTTTCTAACATTCTTTCTTTCTTTTATTATTTTCTTTTTCTTCCTTCTTTTGATTATTTCCCTTCTTTCTAACATTCTTTCTTTCTTTCTATTATTTTCTTTTTCTTCCTTCTTTTGATTATTTCCCTTCTTTCTAACATTCTTTCTTTCTTTCTATTATTTTCTTTTTCTTCCTTCTTTTGATTATTTTCCTTCTTTCTAACATTCATTCTTTCTTTCTATTATTTTCTTTTTCTTCCTTCTTTTGATTATTTCCCTTCTTTCTAACATTCATTCTTTCTTTCTATTATTTTCTTTTTCTTCCTTCTTTTGATTATTTCCCTTCTTTCTAACATTCTTTCTTTCTTTCTATTATTTTCTTTTTCTTCCTTCTTTTGATTATTTCCCTTCTTTCTAACATTCTTTCTTTCTTTCTTTCTTTCTTTCTATTATTTTCTTTTTCTTCCTTCTTTTGATTATTTCCATTCTTTCTAACATTCTTTCTTTCTTTCTATTATTTTCTTTTTCTTCCTTCTTTTGATTATTTCCTTCTTTCTAACATTCTTTCTTTCTTTCTATTATTTTCTTTTTTTTCCTTCTTTTTGATTATTTCCTTCTTTCTAACATTCTTTCTTTCTTTTATTATTTTCTTTTTCTTCCTTCTTTTGATTATTTCCTTCTTTCTAACATTCTTTCTTTCTTTTATTATTTTCTTTTTTCTTCCTTCTTTTTGATTATTATTTCCCTTCTTTCTAACATTCTTTCTTTCTTTTTATTATTTTCTTTTTCTTCCTTCTTTTGATTATTTCCCTTCTTTCTAACATTCTTTCTTTCTTTTCTATTATTTTCTTTTTCTTCCTTCTTTTGATTATTTCCTTCTTTCTAACATTCTTTCTTTCTTTCTTTTTATTTTCTTTTTCTTCCTTCTTTTGATTATTTCCCTTCTTTCTAACATTCTTTCTTTCTTTCTATTATTTTCTTTTCTTCCTTCTTTTTGATTATTTCCCTTCTTTCTAACATTCTTTCTTTCTTTTTTTTTCTATTTTTTTTTTTCTTCCTTCTTTTGATTATTTCCCTTCTTTCTAACATTCTTTCTTTCTTTCTATTATTTTCTTTTTCTTCCTTCTTTTGATTATTTCCTTCTTTCTAACATTCTTTCTTTCTTTTATTATTTTCTTTTTCTTCCTTCTTTTTGATTATTTTTTCTTTTTCTTTCTTTCTTTCTATTATTTTTATTTTCCATTCTTTCTTTCTAACATTCTTTCTTTCTTTCTATTATTTTCTTTTTCTTCCTTCTTTTGATTATTTCCCTTCTTTCTAACATTCTTTCTTTCTTTCTATTATTTTCTTTTTCTTCCTTCTTTTGATTATTTCCCTTCTTTCTAACATTCTTTCTTTCTTTCTTTCTATTATTTTCTTTTTCTACCTTCTTTTGATTATTTCCCTTCTTTCTAACATTCTTTCTTTCTTTCTATTATTTTCTTTTTCTTCCTTCTTTTGATTATTTCCCTTCTTTCTAACATTCTTTCTTTCTTTCTATTATTTTCTCTTTCTTTCATTATACTCTTTTTGCGATATCTTCTCTCCTTACTTTTTCTTTCTATTATTATTATTTTTATTATTATTATTATTATTATTATTATTATTATTATTATTATCTTTGATTTCTGGCGTTTACACATTTGTTTCCGGGTCCTGGCCAGGGACCTAAGGTTAGAAATGGCGTCATGACACTTTCCACTGACAAAAAAAAAAAGAAAAATTAAATTACATAGATAAAGCCCTTCGTAAAGTGTGGGCTGTACTTGTCAGAGCAATTTTTTGTGTCTCCTTTAGGCATGAACTTCCAGGCATCCCTTCAATTAGTCTACTGCAGTATTTTCCAACTAGTCCTAGGGATCTAACTACAACAGGTATTGTTGATGTTCCCATGTGCCACATTTTCGAGATTTCTATTTCAAGGTCCTTGTATTTTGACAACTTTTTGAATTATTATTATTATTATTATTATTATTATTATTTTTTTTTTTTTGTTATATTATTTCTTACGTTTGTCATTCTATATTTTTCTCTTTTTCTTTCTTTTATTTTCGCTTTCTTTCTATCTGTCAGTTATTTTACATTTCTTCTGTTATTTTATCTTTCCTTTTTTTTCTTCTCTCTTTCGATTATTTTCATTCTTTACATCTTTCTTTGTATTTATTATTTTCTCTTTTTTCTTTATTTTATCCTATTAATTCCACTTATTTTCTCTTCCTTTTTTACTTCTTACTATTTTCATTCTTTCTTTCTTTTCTCCTCCTTTTTTACTTCTCACTATTGTTTTCATTCTTTCTTTCTTTCACCTCTTTTTTACTTCTTACTCTTGTTTTCAATCTATCTTTCTTTTCTACTCTTTTTCTTCTTACTCTTTTTTCATTCTTTCTTTCTTTTCTCTTCCTTTTTTACTTCTTACTATTGTTTTCATTCTTTCTTTCTTTTCTCTTCCTTTTTTACTTCTTTCTATCTAATATTTCTCTTTTTCTGTCATTCATACTTTTTTCTTCTTTCTTTCTATTATTTTCTCGCTTTCTTTATCTCTTTTCTCCTTCTTTCTATCATTCTTTTCATTACTTTCTCACAAATCGAACATTAATTAATTGCTTATAAATCCAAATGTTTGCTGCATTGATGAATTAATAGCTGATATATTTCATTTCTTTGTGATCATTGTCATTTGTTTTATTAATAAAGGCAGGTAAAAGAGGACAAAACACATCCAACATAATTCATTGCGTTTTACTGGTTGCATTTTTAAATGTTTTATATGTATAGCTCTTATATGCAAATTTATATGCAAATTTAAATTACCTTAGGCGTGTATTCCAGGTATTCTTTTATATATTATGATGCTATATAACATATTATCAACATATTTAGCAATTTTAGACCAAAGATATGTAAGAATATAAACCTAGTTCATGTATTACTCTATTTTGTCTTTATAACTTTCCTGTTTATGACAAAGTGGACTGAAGGGTTATTAGGCTGACTCTGAAGTAGTGATGCTGGATCTGTGAAATCTGTCATACATTAATTTCAACTCTTCTTGCTAATGACTAATGTTTCTTTCCAGGTATGGTGGTATCTGAATGTTAATCAAAGATTTCAAAAGTAAATAGTCGCGACTTCTGTTTGGCATTTTGGTGTTTTTGGTGTATGCAGAAAAAGAACTTAGCCCCC
>CAHIKZ030000906.1:810000-837500 GCA_903632075.3 Acanthosepion pharaonis | reverse complement strand
TAATTCTTGTATGTTTATTTAACTAAGCGAAACCTCAATGCCATATAGAGAGTACCTAGTAAGAATAGAATACATTTCTCAAGAATATTGTCAATCAGATTAACTTCCTGAGTGACTCTAAGTGGTTTCTGTATTGTATTGGTTACGAATAATAAATTTTAGCAATATGAAACAGCTGGTGCACTGAATTATGCTTGAGACGAAAAACAATTCAAACTATTCTTATTTTCAAGGACAACAAGAAAAGTAATTTTGATAAAAAAAAAATAATTGGTTGTTGCAGGTGTGAAAAATAATGCATTATCAATTTGACCAGCACCACTAAGTCAATACCAATTCAATACCACTAAACGCAAAACGGTAGCTAAGCACATTTGCAATGAAAGTAAAAATTCATTTATTTCAAAGTAGCATTCCGTCGCTTTGAGTCTGGTATATTCTAACTTGTACAAGTTGCCTAGTAAAAAGCGGCAAATTCGGAAAGACGAGAGACAACCGTTGAAAACTGGAGACAACTGATGTGACTGAAAAATTCAGGAAGAATTTATGCACATTTTATCTATCCCACGTCGGATATTCTTCTTTAAAAAGTACGATAACTTGACGCTCAAAATCAGTGAGTTGTTTCGCCATACAAAAAGTGCAGAACGAAAACGAAAGTTGTCTGCAAATAACCTTCAAATGATGACTCACAAGATCGCGCAGTAATTAATCAATCATAAAAGAACCTATCAGAGTTAAGTAATTATGCGAGAGTCGAATGGTTTCTCAAGGTCATCAATATTCAAGACATTTATTCAAGATTATTCAAGGTCAATTATTCCTGAAAGATAAAACAGTGATAATAAATTTGCCGCTTTTTGACTCTTTGTAGTTTAGAAACCAGAGGCTCACATTTGATCCCACAAGGCATATTGGTAATGGATTCTGTAAATATTCTAAATTAGCTTAAAAGCCGCCCATCGGGAAGCATTTGAGCTAGATGCTGCAAAGGGCTCTTCATTGGACCTTCATCACAATTGGTAGAAGAAGTTGATGCTATAGGCAAAAATAAACTACATAAGAATTCAAAATTGTTCACTGCATTTAAACATTGCATTAATATTTAAGCTTATCTTTTTTAAAGTTCAACGCCATTTAATTTAAAGATAATTTGATGTACGTAGGCCCTTAACAATTATTTTTATTTCATGTGTAATTTTCACTGGATTTCGCAATTAATTTCGATTATTTCCAAATTTATTTCCAAGTTATAAAAATTATCATCTCCCCAAAAAATTCGTTGCAAAAATTCACGTAAAAACATCGCCGAAAACAAGTGCTGTAACGAAAATTTAGGCATGCAAAATTTCTGTAACACGAGCTATTGAAAGTTAGAGAGTTGTGTCCTTTTAATTGAAAATGTGTGACACAGTGACACACTGACATTCGCATCTATTATATAGATGAATTCTGTAAATATTCTAAATAAACCTTAACATCATGATACTGTAAATCTCTATAAATATGATAAAAGTAAAAGAGAATAGGTTTTTTGCCTACAAGCTGAAAGTAAAGAGAAACTCATTCAGATATTGCAACAAAATTCTATCATTAACTTTTATATAGAAATATCTACGTTTTATCCCTACATATTTTTTAAAATTATTTCACCATTTTATTTTGTCTATCATGTTATCGCTATTAAGGCATCCCGTAATAGTCCCTAAGAAGTGTGCTACTGAAATGGCTACTGTTCTCTCTAAATTTTGCAATAAATGCCTTATTGCTTCTTGCTTTGCTGCTTGTTTGAAATCCTCATCAGTAGTTCAGGCGAACCATCTAATCCTTCTAACTATCAGCCTATTAGCCTTTTACCTATTTTGGTAAAAAACTTGAGACTCTAATTAACTCTGAATTGGCTAAGCACCTCACATTGGAGGGTCTTCTTTCAGATGAGTAATATGGCTTTCGATTCTCTGGGTCAACTGCTGATGTGATAACGATTATTGCTGAAAGAGTCTATTAAGCTTTCGATAAAAATGGTGATGATAGACCATTGCTTTGGACATCTCGAAGGCATTTGACATGGTTTGGCATAGCGGTTTCTTAGCAAGTTCTTTGCAAGTTTCTTCCATCTGCATTTTTTTTAAATACTTCATGGCAATTGTTCTGATGAACTTTCCTCGATGGTACCTAGATTTTAGGAATTTAATTGCTTTACTAGATTGGAAACAAGGTCTCACCATTTCACAGTTGAAATTGCTGAATGCAACCGTAAGTTCTATGCTCTCTTGTGAAACTATCTTCCAGCTTCTAGCTTCCCAGTCAACTTTTATCGTTAAAAATTTAGATGCAATATCAATCGTTATATGCTGTCTCCTTAATTCGTGTTCCCTCTACTGGACAGTATTTTCTTTTTTTCACGTACTCTATAACACTCAGTAACCACTCACGTGTTAATGGTCTTATGCATTGCTTGGGGCAAAATGATGAACAAAAATATCTAATATTTTAAAATTTTTTTGTGGGGCAATAGTCGGGGAGGACTTCCTTCCTAACCTTTTTTGGAAAGTGTGTGGAACGACAACATCGAGTTGCATTTTATTTTTTAATCATTTCACCCCTAGAAAATTGATAATGCCTCTAAGACACTAATGGTAACTGAGAGTGAAAGAGAATGAAAAAACTCAAGTGAGAGGAAAGGACAATAAAAGAACGGGAGATAACGATTAACATTGCATTTCAATTTTTCAATATTATAAGTTGCAAGAAAGGAACAAACCAGAAAAGTGTCCTACAGACGACAAGAAAAGAAAGTATTAAAAAAAGAACTTATGGCTACATCTCGTTATTTCTACAGTAAAACGATGAGACCTATTAGCCAATCTAGTAGTGCATTTAAATTCATGCAGTCGACGTACCAAGGAAGAGAGCTTCTTCTTGCCTACAGTAAGGTATTATTATGCCAATCGATAATACTTTTAATTTGTTCCAGTTGTATATTTTAGTTAATTATTAAAAGTAGAATAACCAAGTTATTCTAATTTGTAAATATTTTATGCTACAAAAGAAATTCTTTTATTTTTATATAGATATTATTCGACCCATTTATCGTAGTATTTTTTAATGTCATTTCTATGGGAGTGACTAATTGCACCTTCTCTGGTTAAAGTTTTCTACTGACATGAAATGGAAACATTATATTGAATCAATTCTTAGGTCAGCTACTAGGAAATTTGGTTCACTGTTTTGTGCTAGAGAATTTTTATCGCTATAATATATCTTATATATATATATATATATATATATATATATATATATATATATATATATATATAAAGGGGAGATTTTCGTTGTTCCAATGAAAGAAAAGTGTATATTTTATCATCCAGTCATTCATTGAATGCTATATATTTAGATATTCTAGATAAACTGCAAAGAGGATCTGCTATGTTATTGGTCTTAACATGGCACCTCGGCTTCAGTTAATTTCTCACCACTTTAATGTAGCTTTCCTGTTTCATATGGTTAGATGTAGCCGCTAACATAAAAAATATAGGCTAAAAGTTTCTTCTCTGGCACTTTTGCTTTCTTTCAAAAATTTATATGTAATGTCAATCATTATCGACTATCTCCTTGAATAATGTTCTTCTATTGTCATTTCTCCTTAATAATGTGTGTGTGTTTTATCCTCTTTCTCACTTATATATCTTAGTGACTTTATGGCCTTGTTTGAAATTAAATGATTTAAAACAAAATTTCGGTGGCATTATTTTATACATTTCTTTAAACAAACCGCCTTGATAATTTTCATTTCATTTTTCTAAAGTAATATTTTATATTTTAATTATATTTAATATTTTTAAAAATCACATTACAAAGATTTATATTTTTGTAGACATGTTTTTATATTATCGTGTGCAATATATATACAGAAATGTATATGGGATTTTTTTATTCCTTTTGAATTAACCTAAACTATTATTCCTGACTGAAACTGGTATTCATTCATCTATTCCAATACAGGGACACGTAATCTCGGGCTACTCGCCCCATTGTTAACGCATGACCATCAAAATCGCCACATCTACGGATTTGGCACCCGTACGATTTCCCATTTTACAAAGACCTTAATGTGGTTCTCCTCTGAATATGATGTAGCTATAGCTCACCGTACCACTATTACAATATCTATCACAGGAAACGATGTATTACGACAATTAATACGCTCAGCACTGACCGCAATTATTACAAGAGTGTTCGAGAAAATGCCAAATGCAGCAATGCACAAGTAGTCCAGGCCAAGATCAAAAGCAAACAATTCGGATCCCGGGAGCTCTGGAAGATCTACAACCAAATTCTGAATAGAGTTCAAAGAATCAGTGCCTACTATTATAAATGGCCTGAGCTCATCGCATCCTCGTCAAATAATGCAATGCTCTTCGCCACACTCTTTGTCTCTAACTCAATGTTAAATGACAAAGGTCATCTCCTTCCCAACAAAATCTTAGTAAATTTTTTTTTATCAAATCCCTGGAAGTCTCAAGGCTTATCAAAAGTCTTGACCTTAAGAATTCTACCAGTCAAGATAAAATCCCAGTGGTTGTTTTTAAGAATATTAACCCTGAATTATACCCGATGTTAGCGAAATTATTTAATCACTATCTGAAGGAAAAATCCTTTCTAAGTCTGTGGAAAGGGTCAACTACATTCCCTGTTTTCAAGAATGTGGTTGAGCGCTAATTATCGTCTCAGAATAGACTTATCACCCTCTTTGGTATCATTAGCAATTTTTAAAAATTATAATCAATAAGAAAGTTGTTAATCGCCCCAATGGTGACAACCTCTTAAGCGACAAGCAGTACGAATTTCGATTGGCTCGATCCACTGCTGATATCCTTTTATTACTGACAGAATCAGTTACACAAAGACCATAAAATACATATCAAGGACAAGGGTTACTGTATACGCTATCCAGCTATGGAATCAATGGAAGAGTCTTTATAAAGTATTTGCTAACGGGTAGTTGTTAACGGTCAGTCCTCCGAGTCTCAAGTAATCAATCTTTACATAAATATATTCCGATCATTTGTGAATATCTATGCTTATGATACAATGGCATATGAGTGCACCTCCAAAACTCTAGACGATCAGAGATTGACAGATGATCTGTCCTCTGATCTTGTTCTAACAGCTCATTGGGTGCGTGGGGGAGAATTGGCTGGTCATATTTATTGACTCGAAAACCAAACTAGTGACGTTCCATCATTATCGAGAGCACCCAGAATGTTCACCTGTGGTGATGAAGAGTTGCTTTCTCAGGTAAGTTCCATGCCTGAACGACTGTTGGGACTTCAAGTGGGACTCGTATATAAGATCCACCGGCAAAGGTGCTAAAAATAGTCAGTTCCCTGTACTGCTCTAGTAAGTACCTGATTCCTCATGCTATTCTCTACATTTACAAGAACCAGATTAGTCCAATAATGGAGTACTGTCGCTAAATATGGGCAAGAGCTGCCCAATCTTCACTTCACAGTCTCGATAGAGTATAAAAGAGTATCCGCCTCCTTGTGGGTAATGAATTATTTTCCACACTACAAACCCTTTCTCACAGACGAAACGTCGGAAGCCTCTCGCTGCTCTGTCGCTATTTCCATGGAAAGTGCTCAGACGAGCTACATTCCTTAGTTCCACCAGTTCTAACCTTCACGGCTAAGACCCGCCATGCTACACCCATTATAACGAACCACCCTTCGTATTTCATTGGTGATCTGTAAGTTCCACTCGAGCAGCTTTTTCCCACGAATCGATGATTTGTCGGACGTACACCCTAGAAAATGCTTCCCCAGTCTCTACAATCTTAACCTGTTCAAGTCTAGGGTCGACCATTATCTTCCCCACATATCACCATAAACTCTGCCTCTTAGAGTGTGTCCTTCTATCACGAGTGGCTCTTGGGCCTTATGCAGAGTGAACATCATTGTAAAAATAACAAAAAAAAATATCAAAATTGAAAAATCATATATAGCCCTTTTCGTCATTGAGGAGAGCTTCTTCAAACTAAATAATGCTTTTATGTTTAATAAATAATATAAAGACATTATTGGTTACTATCCGAATGAATATAGTAACAAATAAATAAGTAATGTATTAGTTGATGCATTATAATATTATGTATTATTAATTTTCACGCTAACGCATTGTTTTAAGTTCGATTATAAAGATCCCCAAATAAAAAATGTCTCCCTAACAAATAACACAACTCGTTTTTAAAGAACAAAATGCGTTACATGGGATTTTTTCTTTTCGTCATTCAGTTATCGACATTCAGTGTGATATACAACTCATTACCATTCACAATAGCCATAATACTTACTTTGAAAGAGAACTAAAATTGCACTAAATTAGGGTAATATCTGTAAAATATGAATCTCCAGGAATATATTTAGAAATGATCATTATGTTACCTTTTCTGTGATTTTGAATTCAGAGATTTCCTTTTTCTAGCTTGGTTACACCATCAAGGCTGGTGTGCCATATCATAGAGGGTGCGGGTAGCATAATATTTATCAAAGAAGAGTGCCTCACCGCGCATTCTTGGTCTCATGTTCTCCACTGACCTGAGGTGAAACGAGTGACAGAACTAATTTCAACTCGGAATTAATTTCAACTCGGAATTAATTTCAACTCGGAAATAATTTCTGGCAACGTCCGCCGAACCCTTTTTGCTCCACCGCCTGACATTTTCTGATTCCCACTTGAAATTTTCCGAGTTGAAATTAGTTCCGAGTTGAAATTAATTCCGAGTTGAAATTAGTTCCGAGTTGAAGTTATTCTGCACACGGCTCTGTTGGAACAACTACATTGAATCAATTGCTGCATCTACCGTAAGGAAAGTTGGTTCTCTGTGTCGCGCCAGAAGATTTTTCTCGCCTGAGTAAATCCTTCATATCTACAAATTTACCATTCGTCCATGCATTTGAATACTGATGCCATATATTGCCTATTGTCTCCACTGTTCATCTCGAGGTTCTCGACAAAATCCAAAGACGGATATGCAATGTGATCGGTCCTGACAAAGGGTCTCTATTGCAGTCACTTTCTCGCCGACGTTATGTGGCTTCTCTCTATTTTTTCTATAAATATTTTCAGGG
Organism: Acanthosepion pharaonis; assembly: GCA_903632075.3. Lineage (NCBI taxonomy): Eukaryota > Metazoa > Mollusca > Cephalopoda > Sepiida > Sepiidae > Acanthosepion > Acanthosepion pharaonis. The sequence continues at coordinate 830,364 of CAHIKZ030000906.1, read as the reverse complement.
TATCTACTCTGACGAGCTATTTTCATTGATGCCTCAACCGCCTCTTCTACTCCAACAGCTTCTTCTTACTTGCTTCCATGATAACTAGAATCTTCAAAAATTTAAATGTAATGTCAATCGACATCTTCTGTTGCCTTGATCCACGTTCTTCTTTTTATCCTCCTCTGTTTTTCTTTTCATCCTTCCCTCAAACCCTCAATAGTCAGTCTTTTCCGTTACTTACTGTAGCCTCTTTCGTACTAATGGTACTCCCACCTTGCTTGGGATGAATTTATTTACATCTATCTATTCCCTGCCTTTTGACTAAATATGATAAAATAGCCTGTTTAGTAGTCTGTTTTGTACTCTGATTAGCCTTGTTATGGAAGCCAGTTTAGAAGAAGGGCATTTGTGAATTTTAACTATCTGCGAACACATCATAACTTACCGTGGCAAGTTAAGGCCTATTGTTGTCTGTGTGAGTAATGGATAGCGGCTTGGATTGAGGAATCGGAGAGCCAAGTTCGAATTCCAGTCGAATCCATTACATTCACTTACGGGCTAATACCCTTGGGAAACGTGTGAATCCTCTTCTTCTCCCTCCAGCTATGGGTAAATAGCAGGACAGACTGGGTTATATAGCCTTGGATGGCAACTGGTCTAGGAGAAGGAAAACTCTGAATTCAAAACCTGCGGAGGGTCGTTTGGGAACCTTGTGGCATTCGGTGAACCAGGTCTCTGTATTCGTCCCTTCAAAGATCTTAGATGAGGGTGAATCGAGTCTCTCTGAGCCTTGGTTGGCAATCCATTTAGTGTTGGTGTCACAATAAAAACACACTTGATAGCCCTAGCGAAGCATCAAGAATTCAGCTATTTGACAAGATTATAAACTACACCAATCAAAGTATTAGCTATGACAGATAAGGAATACTGGAAAGGGGTAGTGAGTTCAATCTCGGCTGAGGCCGCAAGATGATGATGATGATGATGATGTTGTCTGTGTTGAGACTGATAGAAGACTTAGCATCCTGTAGTGAACTGAGAAATAAATAAATTATATCAGCATAATATACTAAACCAGAAGTATTACACTTAAATCCTTTCGTTCGTGTTTATTTGCAATTATTTATCTACTTTTTTAAGGGTGTCTGATTTATTCTGCTACATTCGGAAGTCATTTCTTGAAAATCAATAAACGAATTATCTTTCAGCCAATAAAAGGCAAATAAATGACTGAAAGATATGTCGCAAACATCTGCATTTAAAATATCCTCAAAATGGCTACTATATTGTTTAATAATGTAAAAAGAATCGAACGAATGTTTTGCGCGTGTCTGGGCGGGAACTGGCGACCCTGACACATGAGTGGATCTTAATATGCGAGATATTCTCTGGGTTTAACACACGTGTCGGTGTGTTGTGTGACGCGTGTTTCAGGCGATGCGTACGAGGTAAAGGCGATAATACTAAGAAAATATACCAAACAAATATATATATATATATATATATATATATATATATATATATATATATATAAACACGCATTTATACAATATTTTTATATGTAAGATGTAATGTGTATGTGAACATGTATTCATACAGATAAGAGTGTATCGATAAATCTCAAAAGGCATGATTAGTCTGCACATGACACTTGGCAAATAAGTACATGCGCGGTGGGCGCACATATATTCGCGCCTAAATAAAAAAGAAAATGTCCGAATTGATCAGAAAATGAAACCTCTGGCAACGCTAAATGCTGACCTATTCTGTACGATATACACCATAGAAGGTCTGAAGGGCAGAATTCCAAGCTTTCTGATCGAAATTACAAGCTGCCAATCGAATCAATGTCAATCAGTGCAAATAAAGATTTTCTTTTAACTCAGAAGCAAATTAGAGTACCAAATGAGAGTTTAAGGTACTTTTATATATATATAGTTTAAGGTAAATGCACACTGGAAAAACAGGTTATATTATTAATAATAATAATAATAATAATTTTCAGATCGTATAACATAATTGTCCAACACACAAAATGTTTAATATCTAAAAAAAACAAAAAAACACTAAACTAATTGAATTCTTTTTTCCAGATTTTCAAATAGGATATTTAGCCATCTTGATACCATTTGTCTTAAGAATCACTGAAAAAACTTTTGAGTTATTCAGCTAGAAAAAGAACAGATTTAAACTGTTTTGTGTCAGACCCATTGTCTTCACAAATGAGCAATGGTAAGAGGAAAAACATCATTCAAGCCTTCAGTAATGATAGCAACATTCATACTCTGGCTTCCATCTTCAAAAGTCCATTCAAGAATCAGCAATATATATATATATATATATATATATATATATATATATATATATATATATATATATATATATATATATATATATATATATAAACTATATATATATATATTTATATATATATATATATATATATATATATATATATATATATATATATATATATATAAAATTAGCTCATTTGAAATATTTTTTCGCTACCATGTTTCAAAAATGAAACTAAAAGCTTCAATTTAATTTTGTAATTAAATTAAAGACATTAGTTCCATTTCATCCTCAAGCAATTTTGAGTAACTTATTTTTAAATTTACTGGGTTTTTAAAAGCACGGGAAAAATCATAAATTTATATTGAGCACTATTTTGTAAAAATAAAAATATCTATAAGAACACCGGATTATATATCTTACTGTTCTTTTCTTTATATATATATATATATATATATATATATATATATATATATATATATATATATACGTACACACACGTTGCACGTTGTTAGGAGACAGTTTTTATTTGAAGATGTTTATAACCGAAATTAAAACAATGCGTTAATGTGAAAATTACCAATAGATAATATACACTAATACATTACTTATTTATTTGTTACTATATTCATTCAGATAGTAACTGTAAATATATAAAGCTAATGTATTGATTTATTTGAAATAGATATATCTAATGTAGAGTCATGTTTGAGATGCACTTAATAGGGATTGAACTCACAATCAATGACTTGCAGTGTCAACACCACTAACAACCATCTTATTTGATTAAACTCTCTGTAAATGATAAATGCACGCGTTTACTTTTATGTAATAGACAAGATGTAGCTGAGATACATTGCGTAGTTTTTATGGGTGTTCTCGAGTCTTATACAAAGTGTATTTATGGGATAATGCCATGGAAAACCGTGAAGTCAGTATTATCATCATCATCTTCAATATCGTTGACACCAGCATAAAAATAGACTTTATTACCATCACTATCACTGTCACCATCGTCGCTGTCATCACCACTATCATCATCATCATCATCATCATCATCCCTTTAATCAGTAATCTTACATTAATTTCCCTCCCACTACCACAAGCACTTTCATTCACCATCACAATTACTTCTGTCACCATCGCATCGCAACCATTGTCAGTACCAATATTACTACAATTTTCTGCACCGTCACCATAATCTTCACATGTAGACGCACAGCTGCCAGTATTACAAGCATGAAGGGATATTGCTGATGTGTTTGCCGACAAGGTTTTCGCAACGACCATGTTTCTCATGATAACGCGACAGAATTCTCAAAGTCCCCGTATGTCTCAATGCCTGGCCTACAATATTGTTTCTTCCCCACTCTTCCCGTTCCAGTAATTTTCAATCTCACTGGCGCTTAAATCTCGTATATTCTCGTCCCGTGACTGCCGCCATAACGTGGGGCTGACCGGACTGGTTTGTTTGCGCTTACGATGGACGTTGTTGCTCCACCTCTACAAGACCTCATCGCCACACTAATCCCTACCCACCTCACTTGATTGACCGACCACACTTCCGTGTCGCCGTCCGTCCCCTGTCACTCTTTTGGGTGAGCTGAGCAGCTGGGAGGTGTTGGGGATAGAGAAAGGACAAGGGATAAAAGCAAATAAATTGATATTAAGTCAACAATTGACGAAAGGCGGGACAGGCGACTGCACCAGAAGGGAATAGTTACAAGGGAAACTCGTCAAGGATCCATTTCTGGTGTTTCTGACATGATGAAGTTTTTTTTGTTTTGTTTTTCTGCAAAATTCTCTGGCTTTTGCTTCTCTGTTTTACCAAACATGAAGTAAAGTTCTTTTGCAGAGAAGCCATTTTCTATTATTTTTCTGTCTCTGTTGTACATTTCGCTATCAAATTACATAAATACATTATTTAGGATTTCTTTATGACTTTTTTCATTATTTTTTTTAAAGTTCAATGGTTATTTTCACGAAAAGTAGAATCGGGGAGAAGAGTTCAAATTCTAAACTAATTATACTATGTTCAAGTTCGCATTAATGGTAATGGTAATTGCCTTTTTCTTTATAAGGAAACATTTGGCATTCAACAGCTGGTGTTACAGTTAGTTGAAATGTAATAAAATCTTACTTTTAAAACGGTGGATTAATGGATAGGCGCTCAGATTGAGGAATCGGAGGGCCGAGATCCAATCGGATCCATTACATTCACTCACGTACTAATACCCTTGGGAAAGGTATGAATCCTCCTCTTCTCCCCGCACCCAGCTATGAGTAAATAGCAGGACAGACCGGGTTCTATAGCCTTGGATGGCAAGTTGTCTACAAAGGGAAGAAATAACAACCTACTATGGGTAAAAATCTACCTTGTCAGCCATGGATCGATAGATACATGATCGCCTAAGCGTCTATCATGCATGACACATAACTGATTGACTGTCGTGCTAATACCCTTGGGAAAGGTATGAATCCTCTTCTTCAAGCTATGGGTAAATAGCTGGACAGACCGGATTCTATAGCCTTGGATGGCAACTGGTCTATCGCAGATAGAAATGGCAACCTACTGCGGGAAAAAATCTACCTCGTCAGTCATGTATCGAAAGATACATGATCGCCTAAGCGTCTATTACGCATTGTACATAACTGACTGACTGTCGTGCTAATACCATTGGGAAAGGTATGAATCCGCTTCTTCTCCATCTCCCCACCCACTATGGGTAAACAACAGAACAGACTGGGTTCTATAACCTTAAGTGGCAACCGGTCTATGAGAAGGAAAAACTCTGAATTCAAAACCAGTTTATGACAGTTTCCATCGTAATCGTTTGTTTAACGTAATGTGGAACATCAGCATCTTGTCACTGTTTTCTCCATCAGTTACAATTTTTTAATCATTTCACTCTGAGCAAGATGATAATGCCGCTAAGACAACCAGGGATATTGAGAGTGAAAGTGAATGAGAAAACTGTCAATGTGAAAGAACAATAAAAGAACACGTTTCAGGAAGAGAGAAAATGACGATTGACATTGCATTTAAAAATTTTTCATATCGTAGGTATCAGGGAAGAAATAAACTGGAAGACAGTTCCACAGGAGAGAAGTGCGAGAAAAGAAACTGTTAGAATAGAACTGATTTAAAACAAGCAGGTTCTTACTTTTAAACTTTCGCCATTATACATTAAAACATAAATCTTGCTTTAGGAAAAAAACACCTCAATTTCAAATAAACAGGCAATAATTTATTATAATTATAATATATTTTATTAGAATAGCTATGCAAATCGAAACAATTTACATATATTAAAGCATGTATTTGCATGTGGACCTGTAAGGCAATATAGCGTATTTTAATTACACAAGATTATAAATGTCAATATATTTTTATGTAAATATACAGCTGTTAAATTTTGAATGTTATTTACTGCGCTTAGCTTAGTTTGACTTATAGTCATAAATATGGGGCACCAAGTTTGGAATATTAATAATAATAATAATAATAATAATAATAATAATACCATAACCTTTTATTTACTTCTGTTTTAATATTAGGTTCCATAGGTCTGACAAAATAAAACTGGCAGCGCTGTCGAAATTAATCCCCAATCAGTTGTTAACTGGGACAAGAAATGACTTTCAATTTTTAATGCCTCTAAAATGAAACTGCTATCCTTTAATTGTCACAAAGAACCCTTTTTGTCCTCCATCAGATGCTAACCTCCACGAGATCTACTAATTACGTCTTCTAGGTCTCACGTTTTCCACTGACATGAAGTGGGGTGATTATATTGAATAAATCGCTAAGCCTACTGCTAAGAAGGTTGGTTCATTTTGTCGTACCAGAATATTTTTCTCGCCAAAATCCATCTTGTACATTTATATATCTGCTATTCGTCCGTGCATTGAATATTGCTGCCATGCCTTGTTTGGTACTCTTGCTATATTTCTCGAGATCCACGACAAAATGCAAAGGTTTGTGATATTATCAGTCAAGACCTGGCATCTCAACTTCAGTCATTTTCCCACCGCCGTGACATGGCTCCCTTCTATCTTTTCTATAAATATTTTTCCTGATAGATGTTTTAATGAGTGATACTTCTTGGTACTTCGACCGCATGAATTAAAGCGTACAACTAGATTGGCTGATAGGTCTCATCTTTTTTAACATTGAACTTCCTAGATGCAACTATATTTTCTATTCTAGTAGTTTCTGTTCTCGTACTACTCACCCGTGGAGTTCTTTTCCTGTTTCTTGCTTCTCTGTTACCTAGAATATTGAAAAATTTAAATGCAAGGTCAATCGTCATCTTCTATTTCCCCTAAACCTGTTCTCTTATTGTCCTTTCTTTTCATTAAAGTCTTCTCGGTCTCTTCTTCTGAAAGTAACTTCTTGCGTCTTAGTGGCTTTTTTGGATTAAATAAATAAATGCGAGCGTCATTTTTCATTTTCATTTGGGAATTACTTTCTCGACAGTTTGAAATTTAGAGTGGTTCTTCCGCCAAACATGATTAGAGCACCCAGAATACCCTGCTATTTGGCCAGTAGATGGGGACTTTTTTTTAAATTCCATATCCCTTCAGATCGTAAGTGATCATGACCCTATACAAATTTCTTTTTTATGATATGCAAAGTAACATAATTTGGTAAAAGACAATGGAATGGTTTCCCCGTTGCATTCTCCACAATTCTGAATTAAGCCCTGTTTTTCAGATAAAATAGCTGCCACTGAGAGCTAGAAATCTCTGTCTACTTTGCTCTTTAACCTATAACTAGGGGAGAAGAGATAGATTCATGCCTTTGGCACCACGATTTCATGAATTTAAATGTAGTACTAGATTAGCGGTTAGGTCTCATCATTTTGCTGTTGAAATTGCTAAATATAAGCGTAAGTTCTATTCTAATAGTTTCTTCACTCTCACATCTCGCTTCTGATAATCTCTTTCAGTTTCTTGCTTCTCTTTTGAAAACTGTTCTTTTATTGTCCTTTCTTCTCAAAAATGTTTTCTCAGTTCATGTCCCTCTTAGTAACCTCTTTCAACTTAAAGACTTTATCGCCTTGTTTGGAGTAAAATAATAAAGAAAGGCAACTACCTCGGTGGGAATTTGAATGTAGTTGGAACAGTTTTAATTGGGTAGCTCTATTTTGCCACTGAAAAAAAAAAACAAAAAAAAAAACAGAATAGCATGATGTAAAAGGCCCCAAACTTAATAAAAAACAAAGTTTTATCGTCAAAATGATTATGTTATTATTAAGAGGAAAGACCGAAGTATTTTTATTAAATTTTTTAATCCTTTCTAGTACGTTCGAAATTTTGGTTAAAAATCTTATTTTCTTTTTTTAAGTCAGTGCTCGACGTAATATTTGCGACCTTTTTTGTCAGGTGCAAAACACATTGAACTAGAAATTCTTGCAAAAATCAAATAATTGTCGGATTGTAATAAAACTTTCAGAACCTATTCACGAAATGATGAAATCATTTTTTTAATTTTTTTTTAGAAAATCTTGTTAAAAAATGATTGTTTTTCTTACATATGTTACTCACATGAAATTTCGAGAAATTAAATTGCAGTCTCAAAATTGTTTTATTGGTTAAAAGAAGGACAAGTTACAAAATGTAAGCCAACATGGTTTTTTTTTTCAAATTACTTCTCATTTTCTACTTCGGATCTTAAAATAAAAATGCAATATAACTATGACATTATTTAATTAGCTTTTAATTGCTTTCACTAATTTTACTCATCACGTTAATATACGTTACGCTATTTGCACATGCTTGAAATATGTTACGAAGCATAATAGTTACTGTGTGAATTTTTTCAGCCCAGTACTGTATAAATATTAATGAATTAAGTTATATATCCTCAAAAAGTGCTCCATGCATCTCTTGCCAAAATTACATCTCATGTTTTTCCTGTCTTTTCAACCTAGTCTTGAAAAAGTTAAATATTTATATTGAAGGAAGACAGAAATATCCAATTGTGACACTAGCAGATTGATCCTATAAATGCTGTAATTTGCTGCAAAACAAAAACGCTTATCTGAGAGTCATATTCTTAAAAAGCCTCGTCAGATCGACATTTTTATAAGGATGTCATGCATGGATTCAAATCATAGAAATATCAGAAATATCTAAACTGTCAGTTGTATACAATCACTTTCTGAGATCAGTGGTTACAAATAGTTTTGAGCGAGTAGGACTTGGCGGAAACCATCCTTTTTTGAAACTTCCAGACTGGCGCTACAGAAACAAAAAACTGTATCAAATACCAGAAACCACGTTACATGATGACTTTTAACAGCAGTAACTGCTAAACATTATATCACATGTAACTCGATGAGAATATAATAACATAGTCAAAATACAAAAATTATTATATAAAAATTCCACACGACTTTAAACAAAAGGCTAGGAAGGAAACACCTATTAATACTGGAAAAAAGTATTAACAGCTACTGGACTTGTCTGAAAAGTTGAGAAAGAGTTTATGAATTTCAACAAAAAGTAGTACTGACTGCTCGGTCAATGAATGCTAAATGTTATCTTAGGTTTACTATTACCTTTAGAGATGAGATCAGATTCTACTCTTTGATCCTAGCTCCATGAACAAGTAGTGAAGTAAAGCGTAACACAAGTTGTACTGTTTTCTCGGTAAATGAATAAGGAACATATTCTTTATAAAGAAACAGAGAATACAATTATCATTTGAGACGAGATAAACAGATACTACACATTAATCCGAGCCCGAAGATAAGGCAGTGAAGAAAAGCGTAAATCGAGTAGCAGTGACTGCTTGGTCAATGAATGCTAAATATTTAATTATAAGGAAATGGCTATAAGTCAACATGTTTTTTTATCAATACTACTACTCATTTCCTACTTCGGATCTTAAAATAAAAATGCAATAAAACTATGGCATTATTTAATTAGCTTTTAATTTCTTTTATAAATAAGATTTACTAAGTACGCTATTGTCTTTTTTTCAATGAATAATGAATTTTTACAAGAATTGATTTCATTATTTTAAATTTTAATTATAATAATTTATAATATTATAAATCATTTAAACTTCTGTATTACTTCAATCCAGTTAGGTGATTAAATGAAAACTATATTTAAGAAGCAAAATTTGAGAAGATCAATAAAAGTCATTTACCCCTAATATATTTTAAATTTTTTTATGTTTACAAAATGTTACCTAACTTGACCCTATTTGAAAGTCGACCATACACGACATAATCATGAGAGCGATGACTATAGTAAATTTAAATTCAACCTCCCTAAAATCAGATTACGGAGAATAATTTCTAACATTTTCAAGATTGTTGAATACTTAAAAATTATACAAAAAAAGGCGTTCACACATTTTCTTAAATTATGTTTTAACAGATAAAGTCGCTGTAGAACAACAATAAACATGTCAACAACTTATTAGTGCCCTTTAAGTGATCTATGAATGACAAGAGACAATCACTGCTACTGTTTGTTTAAAAAATTCATTTCTCTGTTATTTTAAAATTAAAGTAAAATTATTTCTTTCAAATTAGATTAATTATATTTTAAATCGGCTAATATTCCTCAAAGTTTCAGAAACGTATATTTTATTTTTGGAAGATTTTTGAAACTGAGAATTAACTTTTGTTTACAAATGTGTCAAAAATGGCCGGTTCTATGTGATTTCTGAAAGCGACCAAAAAGTTGAGACTTCAATCAATATAATTTCTATTTGAAATACACTTACTGGAAATAGTAAATTTAATCATTTAGATTTCGATTAAAGCTAAAATGAAAGCTTCAAGAAAGCTTTCCATTCAAAAAAATCATTTTAAACCCTAGATGTCGAAAATTCAGTGGAGGTACCTAGTTTTGATATTTTCACAAAGTAACGACGTTTATGTTAAGAGATCCGGTCATATTTTCATTATTGCACTGCTATATCATTAAAGCATACACGGGTATCCGTCTGATATCTGAAGTTAAGCAACGTCGAGTCTGACCGCTTGGTCACCCATCTAGACTTGAATATGTGAGTAGTGTTAGGGATAATGGATCGGAATTGTTGATCTTAGGGCTGAATTCCAATGACGTTTCAGTTCGTTATAAACACCTATACTAAACTATTATTATTCCCACCTCACCCAGAAATAAAATTGCGTACAAAATATTTAGACTGAGGCATAAATTACCATTAGAGATTAATACGTCGTCAAAAAAACAACAATCAACTTTGCTGTAATGTCTCGTTTTGAAAAAAATAGAAAATTGTCATTACTGGAAATAAATATTTATAAAAATACATTGACGATGATTTCTCATTGGTACAGCCATTTTGTTTTCGATCGTATACACTGCAATACAGACGAAGCTAAATGACTGCTCCAACACAAAAAATAATAAAACGCTCTTGTACGGTACTATTTACCTACGTTGGTTTCGAAATAACACTTATTCAACCGTTACTTTATAGCACAAACGCAAGGGAACAACATTTCACAGTCTAACCGATTTCATTTTCATGAAAGCTGAAATGTTGTAAAAACCCATATGTAAATCTCTTGGCAGTTCTTCTAATATCATAATATGAGATATTTAATAATAACATGACCAAAAGAAAAAGAAACTAAATGAAATCGGCTAGTTTATATACCAAACATATATATTTAAAAAAAATTAAATTTAAATTTCTTGATGTCCCCTCTCCTTCGTGCGCACGTGTAATCTCATCAACATAAACATCACAGTCTGATGAAGTCCTAAATATCGAAACGCATCAAACGAAAACTTTTCCCACTATGATATATATTTTGCTACACGCCACGTAACATCAGAACGTGGGCGGTTATGGCCCACTACAGCTTCCTTTTCGTTATTATATTCTTCAGAACACAGGCTTCCTTGCTATTTAACCTACAGGGAAGAAATGGATATCTCCAAGTGGGTTAATACGAAACGAACGTCAAAATTTGAACACGACACGTCGATTCTGTTTTCCGTGGTGATAACCGTTACAGAATCTGTGCATTCTTTTATTTGTAGGTTTGATGAATTGGATCGTGATTACGATTCCAATGTAATAAATTATAACCATGGAATATTAGTGTTTGAGCCTTTTATATTATATTCTTACTCTCTCCTGGACCATTGAGTTCCATCTGGATTCTATCCTCTTGGAAATTTTATATATATATATATATATATATATATATATATATATATATATATATATATATATATATATATGTGTGTGTGTGTGTGTGTGTGTTTGTGTGTGTGTCTCTCTCTCTCTCTCTCTCTCTCTCTATCTATCTATCTATATATATATATATATATATATATATATATATATATATATATATATATATATATATATATATATTGTTCAGTGCTGTGTCCCATCAAGATGTAGGCTGTCATAGATCACTACAGCTTTCTTTACGCAATGTTGTGGTCTTCCCGCAATTTGTAAGTCATGGGTAAACTCCAACTATGGGTAATTAGGCATGGTTGGCAACCAAACAAGGAGAAGGACAAGTTGCCTTTTCTACGGTTTTGAATTCGGAATTCTCTTTTTCCTAGAATGGCTGCTACCAAAAGATAAGGAACTTACTCTAATCTCTAATTTAACCATTAGCTGACGGGAGAAGAGATAGATCCATGGTTTCAAGTTAGAGTACATCGTCTTGACTTGAAGGGGGATGAACTTCTTTAGGTCTACTTGTCCAAGCTTGCTACTCATGAATGAATACCTGACCGGTGTTAATATCTGGGTTGGAGGATAGCAACCTACAACCACACTTGGTTATGGGGCTGTTGATGATGATATTTATGAACAGTGAACCGTAACAGCCTCGGCAGAAATTTAAACTCAGTTTTCCAATTCCACTTTCCTAACTTATAGTAACTAATCTACATGCGTATCTTCATTCCAGTACCAAAATTAATTTTTAAAAATAGTAGGAAAATAACCAAAAAAACAAAATGAATTAAAAAAATAGTAAAAAAAAAACACAAAAAAAAACAAAATAAAAAAATAGCAGGAACTCCCCCACCAAAAAAAAATAAATTAAAAAATACTAGAAAAAAAAATCAAAAAGAAAATTTTAAAAAATAGTAGGAAAAAAAATACAAAATAGATTAAAAAAATAGTACGAAAAAAACAAACAAAACAACAAAATAAGCACCTCACATTTTCTTAATTAAATTCGATAACGATGCGTTTTTATAAGAGGGTTCATTGAAGCATATAGCGTATAACGTTAAGTGGATACTTTACAAAAGCAATAGGTGTGACGGAAAAATAACACCAAATGTAAGGGAGTCATAGATGAATTAACAGTGACCCTTGGGTATAAATAAACTTTATCGGATAAATAATTCCGATATATGATACGATAGCTATTATATTTGCGCGCTAACGTGTGTATTTACGTCTGAGATTGTGTCACATATACGCTGCGCTCGCAAGCATACATGCACACGCACGCACACATTCATATATAGATATAAGATGTGCAGGTACTATAATGTATATTGGCTCGGAATGGGAAATGGGAGAAAAGATATGAATCCATCTCTTTCCCCACCAGCTATGGGTTAAAGAATGGGACTTTTATCTGGAAAAATCGTTTTTGTTCTCAAATAATTGTTGATACAATGTTAATTATTCTTACAATCGGAAATATGTTCCGGTTTTAATTAAGTTACAACGGATTGATAATCCGTATGTAAAAAGAAATCTATCAATCAAACAATATATATATATATATATATATATTGATAATATTAATGGTCAATATATATATATATATATATATATATATATATATATATATTGATAATATTAATGGTCAATATATATATATATATATATATATATATATATATATATATATATATTGATTGCTAGATGCTCGCTTTCGAGTACACCCGTCTACCTGGGCGGCTATTAAATCCCTATACAGACGCCCGCTCAACCAACGAATTTCACCTGTGGTTTATGCTACAAATACTGAGCAGACTTTAGAGAATTAGGCGTAAACGTTTTTTCAACCCCTTGATCACGATAGCTTGTGACTTCCTAATACACACACACACACGCATACATACATATATATATATATATATATATATATATATATATATATATATAGATGATGATGATGATAAAAATATAATTTTAAAGTATGTTATATTTATGGGTAAAATTGTTCAATATCAGAGATAGAGCGTATGTATATAAAATATTAAAGTAGACACTGAGATCAACACTAAACGGCACCGGTCTATTTCATACTTGAAAACAATCTTCAGGCTATCTCTCTCTCTCTCTCTCTCTCTCTCTCTCTCTCTCTCTCTCTCTCTCTCATTGTATTCACGTATATGTATATTTAACTGAATATAAATGTCTTGACCAACAGGAGGACTTAATTTGTACCTTAAGCAAAGCAAGAAAAAATCTCACCACGCATGGGATTTTATATTAGAACAATGTTGAAAGCAAGGAACAAACAAATATCTAAAATAAATTTGTTTCTTACAAGTCTAACAGCCTTTAAAGCCTTTCTGCTTTTAAGAGTCATTGCAAAGCCTATGAGCGGGTATCTGTAGTACATGCATGTTTATGATATACAGATGGATTATCTTCCTAACAGATTACACAGCCACTATATATATATATATATATAGTTATGCGGATATTTTTAGATTCTAAGAATTTTTGAGAGATAATAATTTTTAATGATAATCTTATTAATTAACCCATAGCAGGGGGAGAAGAGCTGGATTCATATTTTTTCCCAAAGATAATTGCCCTTAAATGAATATAACGAACCCAACTGGTATTCGAATTCGATTTTCCAATTAACTGTTCTGAGCCATTATCCATTACACCACCCGCACATAGAAGCTTACAGCACCTGGTATTCACAAGCGGTCACCCATCTTGTAGGTACTGACCAGTCTCAACCTTGCTTAACTTCGGTGATCGAACGGTCTGGAAATATTCTAATATAGCAAGAATTTTTTGAGATAATAATGGTTTAATGGTACAAGTTTTACTAATTAACCCATATCTGGGGGAAAAGAGGTGGATTCATACTTTTTCTGAAAGGTATTTGCGAGAAAGGGTATTTGCACGTAAATCAATATAATTGACCAACGGGAATTATAATTTGGCTCTCCGATTAACAATTCCGAGCCATTATGAACTACACCACCTGCACATTCAAGTTGACGGGAACTAGGGTTTTAAGTTAATGTGGCTGTAAGTCTTCGGATTATGAACAGGATGCACGAATTCCTTTGAATCTATCTATCTATCTATCTATCTATCTATCTATCTATCTATCTATCTATCTATCTCTATCTATATATATATATATATATATATATATATATATATATATATATATATATATATATATATATATATATATATATTATATTGGCCAGACTTTGTGAATTATAAAATAGATCATTATAATTATAATAAATTTTTTTAGTAGCTTATTGCATTATTCTTTGTATGTGTTTATTTGTATGCATGTGTGTGCAAATTGTGTGTATAAATGGTCTGTATATGTATATGCTTTGTATATGGTAGTCTCCGGTTTTTACCTTTCTTAATGCGAATTCGCAGATACACGCACACACACACATACACACATACACACGCACACACACACACACATATATATATTTTATATATATAGTTTATCGTAGGTACTTATGTATTCTAAAGTCAGCTTCAATTCTATTCTTCTAACATCTCTACCTAAACTCTCAAATCGTCCGGTTTACACTCCTCCTCGGTCTTTCGAACAGGTGCAGAGGTGTATCCCTTGTTTCTTTCTTAAGGTTAGATTTCCAGTTCCTTCTAAAAAATTTTTTCATCCTCTTTCACTCCCAGTAGCGCCTTGCGTCTTAGTGGCATCATCACCTTTCTTGGTTTGAATTGATAAAAAATGTTTTGTATAACTGCGTCTCTTTATATGAATTAATTCAAATCTGTCATTTTGTAGTAGTGCTACATCTGTATATGTGTTCGTATACAAGTTATCTCACTATTACACACTGGAAAAAGCAAAAAGAATCACATCCAAGCCATAAAGAGACAATTCAAACATCAACAAGATGCCAGTATTCACGATTCAACTGATTACAAAACGTCCATACTTACCCCTTCCTTTTTCTTTCTATGCACCAATCCTTTCATGGCATTCTCTACTTACCACCCTCCCCACTGATTACCATTCTCTCGTACGCTGACCACCCAGCTCTCATAACACACCATCATGCTTTATCATATGGTGCGACTTTGTTTCCTCATCCTTAACGTCATCATCGAAGCCCTATCGTTATAAAAGCATGCAATCAAGTCGAAACTTATTCTCCTTTAGCCTATCCTAACGTCACTTCCTTACTCCTTGTTTTGTATTGCTGTTATTGCTATTTTGTTGTTGGTATCTTTTTCATTATTTTATGTTTTGCCTTCTTTTTTATTTGTTGTTTCGTTTTGTAAGTTTCTTTTTTTTTTTTTTTTTTTTTCTGAGATTGTTTTGTCTGTCGCGTTATATTTCCCGCCATACAGATGTCGCACGAAGGGCGTTCACATTAGTAAAAGAAAAAAAAATGGCTGCTAAATAACTTTCCATTACGGACGAGTGGCCACATTAATTCGATTAATCGGATAGAGCTGGTGTGAGCCGGACAGTGTTGTATCTGATTAATGATTCACTGAACTGGACTTGACTGAAAGGGGATATGGGGGTGAGCTGAAAGTTGTAGGGTATGTGTGGTTTTATAGGTTGGGGGTGGATAACAGTATAAATACAAGGAATTATAGACCTGGGTCTGTATGCGTAGACCTATGAAAGGTGTTAAGCGACGTGAACTGGGTACTTAGTATGGTGGGTGAAATCTGATAAAGACTTGTTATGTTTTATTTATTCATCTTAGCTGTTTTTATTATATTTAATGAGAAGAAATACTGCAATTATCTATACACAAAAGCGAATACATTGTCAAACATGCACATTTGTACGTGTATACGTACTAGTGGTATATCGACGTACTTTTAGAGAAACCTACAAACTTTAATATAAACTGAAACACATCAATACACATACCATATTTCTTTCATTCTCTTTCTTACTTACATACGCACACAAACACACATACACACACGGACACACATACACACACGGACACACATACACACATGATTACCGTTTTGTCAATCATTTAGATGCATATTCAAATAAAAATATGAGCACACAAATATAAACGTACGTCTCTCTCTCTCTCTCTCTCTCTCTCTCTATATATATATATATATATATATATATATATATATAAGTATAGTACTCTAATTAGTAAGTAAGAAAACAAAAAATACACACACACAAAAAAAACAAAAAACAAAACATTGTCAAAATGCACATGCATCGATAATGAATTTTGATGTAGGTCGATTATAAACACAATTGGTACATTCGTTAGACAAAAATGGCAGGATGTTCTAAGATTGAACAACTAAAGATTTAGTTTTATTCATACGTATTGATAGTATTATTTTTATTTTTTTTACCCCATGACCCGTAGGATCGTAATTGTACCATGTGTATTGTAGCTACGGTAGAAATGGTGTTTCTTGGACAAGATAGTCTGGCGGATCCCAACCCTCTCCAGGCCGGTTTTGAATTCAGAGTTTTTCCTTCTCATAGACCGGTTGCCACCCAAGGTTATAGAACCCAGTCTATCCTGCAGGGAGGAGAAGGATTTATAGCTTTCCCAAGGGTATTACCACGTAAGTGAATGTAACGAATCTGACTGGAATTCGAACTCGGCTCTCCGATTTCCCAATTTGAGCCGCTATCCATGAAAAAAAAAAAACTGCATGCATATATATGAATATTTTCTGACATAATATCACATGCAGATCTAATCGCACTTAATGTGAAAGCATAAAAAAGACACCCTATTCTACATATATATATATATATATATATATATATATATATATATATATATATATATATATAGAAAAAGTTTCAAATTGAAAATTATAATGTTTTATTTTATGAAAGTATTTATTTATTTATATATATATTTGATATTTCAAATTGTCCTCAATTTTTCATCAGAAATAACTGTTTGTATACGTGGCTTCTCATTATGCTATATATATATATATATATATATATATATATATATGTGTGTGTGTGTGTGTGTGTGTGTGTGTGTGTGCGTATGCGTGCGTGCGTGTGTGTTTAACCGTTATTTTTTAAATGGATACTCATATTTTAGTAGATGCTCTGCTTTTATCTATTTATTGAATAGTATATTTATTTATTTACATCTACCAGCCTGAATCTTCGATTGATCTTGCTAGAAAAATATGTGACCCCGGAAAAATATGTTCCTCTTAAAAGATTCAGGCCAGTAGACGCAAATAAATATACTTTTTAATAAATAAATAAAAACAGAGCATCTACTCAAATATGAGTATCCATTTAAAATATAGCGTTTAAAAAAATAAAGTTAAAATCTGTCGGATTTAATCCATTTTGTGTCTATGTAATATAGTATTACAGTTTAAATGTTATAGTATGTAATAAGGATCACAGTTTATAATATAATATTTTGATATATATATATATATATATATATATATATATATATATATATATATATATATATATATATATATATGTATGTATGTGCGTGTGTGTGTATGCATGAACATATGGTGTGTAAATTCGCACATATACACACTGTTAAATACACGTATCATGTACGCACGAACCAGTACTCGCACCCATGTATATATATATATATATATATATATATATATATATAGAGAGAGAGAGATAGATAGATAGATAGATAGATAGATAGATAGATAGATAGATACGAACGATAGATAGATAGATGATAGATAGATACGAACAGAAATAGATAGATAGATAGATAGATAGAACGAACAGAAATAGATACGAACAAAGATAGATAGATAGATAGATAGATAGATACGAACAGAGATAGATAGATAGATAGATAGATAGATAGATAGATAGATAGATAGATAGATAGATAGATTAAAGTTTCGTCAGAGATCAAGATAAAAATGATAAAAAAAAAATGATAAAAAATATGATAAAATTCAAAGTGACCCCGATTAATGACATGTGTTTGATTGCTTCTTATTGGTAATAAAGTAACAGATAGTATTCAAATATGTGCGAGGAACATTCTGGACGCATAAATATGTAAAAGTTAGTGAGGATGTTTTGATTGGTTATTTCTTATTAGTATACAGTGTCTCGTGTAATAAAGTAACAGATAATATTCAAATCAGTCTAAGAAAAGATTCTGGATGTTAAGGTGTGTAAAAGTTAGACGCTGCAGGATGTTTTGAAAAAATTTGTTTGGTTTGATTTTTCATTAAATATATCTCAAGCGTATTTTGTATATATATTGATTTGTATGTATTCGGAAGAGATAAGTTAGATTCAAGAATGAAAGATCTGTAGAAAAATGGTGATGTAATTTAGTTTTTTAAACGTGTGTCAGTTGTTGGTAATGTTGTCATAAATATATTTTCATAATATTTTCTCTTTAAACTCTTATGCTCTTTTTTGATAAGGCTGACATTGGTTAACTTTAAGTTATGTCCTACATCGTTGCAGTATAAGACAAGAGAATTTGAATGTTTATCTATACACAAATATTTTTTGTGTTCTTGGATGTGGGTGTTTATATATAATTTATTTATTTTTTATGTAATTATTATTTTATTTTAATTTGATAAATTATGTATTTATTTTAAATAAGAGAAGGTCTTGTGTTAACATTTTCTTTTAATTTTGAAAAAATCTTATGGTCATGAATATTGACTTACGAAAGGAGAATTTCTTTTAAGAAACGAGATATTTGAAAAGATACAGAGCATAAGTTAACATTTTAGGAAGAATCAATGAATGCACTCTCAAGAACGTTCCGTCTAAGTTATTTTATCTTTTAATAAATATCACATTCTTAAGATCAAAGTTGTGGTTGAACTTATTTCTGTGTTTAACTAATGCCTTTGATGAATTATTATGTATGAGATCCTTTTTGTGAACATAAATATGTTTTTTAAAACAACCTTTGCCTTTACTTACAGTTAGCTTTAAGAATATTTTAGAATATTCTTAAATTTAAAAAATTTGAAAACATGATATTTTTGCATCAGTTTATGTATTCGGAAGAGATCAGTTAGATTTATGAATAATGGATCTGTAGAAAAATGGGTATGTAATTTAGTTTTTTTTTAAACATGTATCAATAGTTGGTAGTGTTACCAAAAATATATTTTCATAATATTTTCTCTTTAAACTCTTACGCTCTTTTTGATAAGGCTGGCATTGGTTAAATTTAAGTTATAACCTACGTCGTTGCAGTATATGACATTCAAATTCTCTCGAGATTCTTAACAAAATCCAAAGACCGATCTGCAATAATCTTAGTCTTGACCTGGCATCAAGGCTTCAGTCAGATTCTCACTATCGTGACGTTACTTCCTTCTGTTTTTTTGCTATAAATACTTTGATGGCACTTGTTCTAATGAGCTCTCCTCCTTAGTACCTCAACCACATGAATTTAAGTGTATTACTAGATTGGCGGTTAGGTCTCATTGTTTTACTGTTAAAATAGATAGGTGTAAATTTAAGTTCTGTTCTAATAGTATGTTTTCTCGCTCGTGTCTCTTACGGTTTCTTGCTTTCCCGTGACCTACAATTTTCAAAATTGTAAATGCAACATCAATCGCTATATTCTGTCTTTCTGAAGTTTGTTTTGTATTGTCTTTTTTACGTCACTAACTTTTTTTTTTGGGGGGGGTCATTTTCATTCTTAGTGGCATTATCGTCTTGCTTGGGGTGAAATGATTTAAAAAAAAAGAAAGAAAAAAAAGAAAATGTATCCATGAATGTTGTTTTCTGTCAACATCAGCTTAGTCCAATTCATGTCGAAAGCCTTTTGGCGCACTTAAGAATTGGAGGAATGGTGGGCAGTTGTCATTTCTTTACTCTATGTGTGCAC
>CAHIKZ030000906.1:790000-807500 GCA_903632075.3 Acanthosepion pharaonis | reverse complement strand
AAAGAACAGAATGATTATTATAAAAGAAAAGAAAGAAAGAAAGAAAGAAAGAAAGAAAGAAAAAGAAAGAAAGAAAAGATATTCAAGTGATACAGAAGACTATAACATATGAAGGTTAGCATGAATTACCAAAGACTTTTGGACAGAATGATTATTATAATGAAAAGAAAGAAAGAAAGAAAGAAAGAAAGATATTCAAGTGATACAGAAGACTGTAACATATGAAGGTTAGCATGAATTACCAAAGACTTTTGGACAGAATGATTATTATAATGAAAAGAAAGAAAGAAAGAAAGAAAGAAAGAAAGAAAGAAAGAAAGAAAGAAAAAGAGAAATGAAAATAATACAGAAGCTGATATCTCCAATTGTCGGATTTTAATGAAACTTTCATGACTTATTTTTTTTTAGAAACTATTGGTAAAAAACATCTGCTATCGCATCAAACACACACACACACACACACACACACACACACACACACACACACACACACACACACACACACACACACACACACACACACACACTTAATTTCATGAAATTTCGAGAAATTAAATTTCAATCTCAAAATATTTTTAATTGGTTAAAAACAGGACTCTTTGCTTATGCAAAGAGTAAATCATACATTTTACATTCATGTAAATCATATATTTTACTACTACTCATTTCCCGAAAATCTGTTTCTAATCATAAGGTAAACAAATCCAATAAAAATATGACACTTTTTTTTAATTAGAAAAATGTTAATTACTTTTATAATTAAGATTTATTAAGGACAAGAAAAAATTCGATGCATAATGAATTTTTACAAGAATTGTTTTCATTTTTTTTAAATTTTAATTATAATAATTTAAATCTTTTAAAATTCTGCATTACTTCAATCAATTAGGCGATACTGTTATTAAGTGGAAACTATATTTACGAATCAAAAATTGAAAAGCTTAATAAAAGTCGTTTTTACACCAAGATTTTAAAAATAATTTTAATTTTTTAGCGTTTAAAAATTGCCATTTTTGTAAGTATGGTAGTCCAAACGTGACATTATTATTAAAAGGTCACATGTTTTAAGAGTTGTCCTCACTTTACTGACTATATATATATATATATATATATATATATATATATATATATATATTAGTTATTGGATTAATAATAAAATTGGAAGTACTATAAAAACTTAAGTAATATTTTATGGTACAAAATTTAACGATAGCTAGGAATACGCAAAATTTATATGGCATTTTAAAAAGCTCAAAAAGAACAACCGGTTTCGTCCCAGCCTTATCAAGTTTATTTTCTGGAATATAAAAAAAAAAATAAGCGTGTAAATTTAACTTAATAAATAAAAAAATAATAAATAAAATAACTTCAACATTTCATAACCATTGCGATAACAATTAATAATGAGACAATGAAAAATAAGTAAGATATTAACTAATGTAAATTATTAATAAATAAAATACTATAATATTTTATAAATTATTGAGTTACCTTTTCCATGGTATTTCATTAATAGCCCAGTTATTAAATTTTTAAATTAATGTAAGTAAATTTTATAGTATTTTATTATTTTTACAGAAAGCATCATCAAATATAAGGTAAAGTAACTAAAATTCAATAAAATATTAGATAATTACTTAAAATATTATGTTAATTTTTATAAGTTACTAGGTACTTAAAAACCAAAACGAAACCGTTCATTTCGTACATTTATGTCAATTCTGATGAAAAATACTTAGCTTTCAACATGTCGGACCGTCAGTTATCACGTCAGACAAAACAAGATCTCGTGGTTAAGAAATTCTTGTAACTTCGTTTTATTCTATAAATAAGTAATATTTCTTTCAAATTAGATTAATTTAACTTTAAATATTCTAATTTTCCTCAAATAACGTCTCACAAATATATATTTTATTTTTGGAAGATTTTTAAAACTAAAAATAAGTTACATTACAAATGTGTGAAAATATGATAAAATGGCCGATTGTAATCGATTTTTTGAAAGCAACCAAAAAATTGAGATTTCAATCAATATAATCTCTACTTGAAACACGCCAGATATATTTTGCTTCCTGGGAATAGTAAATGTAATCATTTAGGTTTCAATTGAAGCTAAAATGAAAGCTTTAAATTTTTTTTTTATATATATAAATTCATTTTAAAACCTTGGTATCCAAAATTTAGTGAGTATCCGGAAACAAATGACTATAACATAAGAAGTTTAGCCTGAATTATTAAAGACTTTTGTACGTTATTTACATTATTCGGACTATTGCCCTCATATTTATCGCCATGTACGTTGTACGCTCCGGCCTTCTTCAGGTAGTTGGAATGTCGAACTTAGCCCTTTATTTCGCTCACTGTTCAACGTGCCATGTTTAATGGATGTTAGTTATCAGTTATCTTCTGTTAATTTCCCACTGAAAGTTCTCCACTGCTTTAACTGGGTATTGAACTCACACACTTTGGATCCTGTCACTGGATCTAACCAACGACTGTATCCACTGTGCCATGTGTCCTTGTAATAAATATGGACAATAGTCCGAATAATGTAAATAGTGTACATAATACCTCATCTCAGAAATATAGACAGATACTAAAGACTTTTGAACATAAAGATTATTATAATGAAAAGAAAAAAAAAAAGAAAATATTAAATTGATACAGAAGTCTATAGCATATGAACGGTGGTATGACTTACCAAAGTCTTTAGGAGTCAAAAGTTTATTAAAATGAAAAGAAAGAAAGAAAAACATTTAACTGATGCAGAAGTCTATAACATATGAAAGTTAACATGAATTACGAAAGAATTATTATTACAATGAAATGAAAGAAGGGAAATTTTAAGAAGATCAATTGTCTCCTGGCTGTTCCATACTTTTGCAACAGTAGTATTGAACCTCACCTACCCACAGACAGTCAATCAGTTTTATGGTCAGCCATGTCTATTCTAGTCCCTCTTCAGGGAATAGAAGAAAACTTGTCATGTTCACCAACATATATTCTTCATGACGAGAGAGTAAAAATGTACTTTGCCACAATGATCGTTTTTATTATTATTCTTATTATTGAGGAAATAAATTTAAAACTTATACTAAGGGAAACGGAAATAATTATCGTATTTTTATATACATTATACAAGATTTGTTTTCTCTTTTCTATATAAGATAAAGGAGGCACGGTGGAGTAATGGATATCGGTTCGGATTGAGGAATCGGAGAGCCGAGTTCGAATTCAAGTAGAATCCATTACGTTCACTTTCGTGCTAATATCTTTGGGAAAGGTGTGAATCCTCTTCTCTCCCCAGTTATGTGTAAATAGCAGAACAGACCGAATGGCAACTAGTCTACCGCAGAAAGAAAAAATTTGCCTCGTCAGTCATCTATCGAAAGATACATGATTGCCTAAGTGTGTATCATGCATGACACATAACTGATTAATATAAGGTAGAATTTGGTCGTTGTCGGCTGTAGACGAGCAACACAGAATGAGGATTTTTTTTCTTTTTATAATGAGAAGTGGAATAGATCTGATCACATACTGAGGAGGTACACGATGTAAAAAAAACAACACTAACAACAGAAAATCATGTTAGAAAGAAATTTGAGAAAAGATTGTTAAAGCGAAATTTTAAGGTAAGAAAGACATGATTTGGTCATTTACATAATTGCGACAAAACAAAGAAAATGAAAAATATTGTCAAAGTCAAAAAGGAAAATTGTCAAGGAGGACTTTTCAAGAAAAATGGAAATATTTGTATTTTGTGACAGACGTCAATAGGTTTGCCATTTGTAACTTATTTGAGAAATTACGTGTAAATTTAGCTTTTGTTAAAAGTTCTACTTAATAAACAAGAACAACAGTAACACAGAGGAAATCATGCTTGCCACTTTCACAATTCCTGTCTCTAAAAGTTACCAACTGATTTAATACAGATTCAATGGTCTACAGACCTCTGTTAACCTACTGAAATCCATAGACTTCATTATCTGGAACTAGAATAAAAAGGTCCCCGATACCTCAGCACGTAATGGTCCCTTTTGTCGCTTTATGTTTGAGACTCCTGGCCTAACACTCGACTGCCTCCTGGGTATAACGTTAAACGACGTCCAGCAGCAAGGCCTCTGATCAGGATGTTTTGAGGAGCGTGGAACCACCTCTTAATTGCTGTTGTTTCCAGGTCCATCCTGACCCGGGGTGGTAGCACCTGTTAGGGTCCCAGCTATGGGCAAATAGTTAACTATTACCAGCAATACTTTTTTGAAAAAAATTATTACCAGCAATACAATTTTGAAGGAAAGATATTACCAGAAACAGATTTTCGACATAACAAAATATTATCAACAATAAAAAATTTTGTCAGCATTAAATAACCCATTGAGGTTGATATGCCGTAAAACAAAATAAACCAAACCAATCTAAACCAAAGAATACATACTCTATTCATATGAATCTATCCTAAAAATGTTGTCGGCATTAAATAACCCATTGAGGTTGTCATGCCGTAAAACAAAATAAACCAAACTAAACCTAACACTCGACTGTTTAACTTTTCACACAACCTTGAATATTTTTTAAATTTTTAATTCAATCTTTGCTACCCTTTGGTTGCATTATGCAAGTCAAGGCTTTCACATTAAAATTGGTCTTAACAAAAAGATTTAGATATTTTTCAAAATATATATTTATTTATATAAACAATATATAATAGGAATTTGATTTATTTATCTTTACTGAAAAATAATCATAATACGGTTTGGGTGTTGTTAAAAATAGACACATACCAAAACAGAAATCCTAGTCTACATAGAATAAGAAGTCTAACATCATTTTTATTTGTAACTAAATCCAAAAAATACTGATTATAAAAGTACATATCTAATTAATACAATAACCCATATCAGTCAGTCAGTTATGTGCCATGCATGATACACGCCTAAGCGATCATGTATCTTTCGATACATGACTGACCTGGCAGATTTTTTCCCGCAGTAAGTTGCCATTTCTTTCTGCGGTAGACCAGTTGCCATCCAAAACTATAGAACCTGCTAGTTACCTATAGCTGGGGGAAAAGAGGATTTATACCTTCCCCATGTGTATTAGCACGTCAGTCAGTCAATTATGTGCCATGCGTGATAAACGCTTAGGCGATTATGTATCTTTCGATACATGACTGACGAGGCAGATTTTTTCCCCGCAGTAGGCTGCCATTTCTTTTTGCGGTAAACCAATTGCCAGCCAAGGCTATAGAACCCAGTCTGGAGAGAAGAGGAGGATACATACCTTTCCCAAGAGTATTAGCACGTAAGTGAATGTAATTTGAACTTAGCTCCGATTCCTCAATCCGAGCCACTAACCATTACTTTGCCGTCCCTCCTCCTATACCTCATATAGTTGATTAAATTAATCTATTATTTTGCATGTTAATCATTGACATTCTGTAACCTTCATCAATTTTTCAACCATTGATTTTATTAACTTTTCTACTATTTTGAGTTTAATATTATGTGAAGCAGTTTTATTCCTTTCAAAAGATCTGTTTATTTATTCTTTTCTGTGATTATATAGAATCAACAGCCACGTGTCCATGACCAAGATGAGCCTTCATGCAGGATGACATCGACTGTGGTTTAACTGGAAAGGAACGGGCTACGCTAGTTATACTTGGCCTAGACAAGCTACGCATGGAGGAATACCTCTTCAGCTTTCAACGCCAACATTTAATGGGATCTGGACATACGGTCAACTGCGCAGCAATCCTTACGACCACACCCAAGACTACTGTTGCTGCTGCTGTTGCTACTCATGATGTTTGTAACAGGGAATCTTTTACGTTCGTGAGTTGTGCCCTTTAGGTGTATTGAAGAAGCCAAAGATGACGAAATAAAGCATATAAATTATAGTAGTAACTAGTTTCTGACTCAATGTTATGAAAGTAAATACGAAATACCATATGTCGGCAGTCGGGTGACGCGCAACAGTCAAACATAAATAATCAAGGGCGACTCAAATGATGACAAAATTGAGATTAAAATGTTATATATTTGCGACTATTTTTCTTCTTCGTTTTGTTTTTTAAGAAATATGGTGACTTCAAATATTTTCTTTACGAGTCTGGAGTGGTTTAACGACAATAAACGTGATGTTTTTAATGAATGGGTCGATTTTATTTCTCCTTACTTCATAATTAAGAATATACATGAAAAATTCAAATACAGTTCTATTTTGTTCAGCAAAGGGTCTCTTGTGAAATCCTAAGTCCTTCATGTTACTACTCAATGCTTATGCGTAGTCCCCCCTCCTCCTTATCAGAGTCATTATATAGCCTTGGTATTCCGGATACGTTAATTGATTAATCTACATATCATTACAGGGCCAAAGGCTTGAGAAATAATTTTTAAAAATCACAATTAACAAATGAACAGAAAGAAGTATTTGCGAATGCATTCAGAATTTTCGAAAAGCATCTGATGAAAAAAACAAACAAATGGGTTAAATGTTTAGAATTCTCAATATTACAACAACACGAAGAAACAGTTAGTGACTATTTAGACTGCATACAAAAACAGAAAGATGTGAATTTGATACAAACAAGGTAGAATGAATTCTTGAAAAGATAATAAAAGGAATGAAGTGGAGAGATAAATAAAAGAAATTTAAGAAATAAACCAAATTTTATATTAGCTGCAGAAAGCATAAAAACATATGAAACCACGATATAAAATAGCACAGTTTACAACAATGCTAGTAAATGAATGGTAAGAACATACAGTAACGTCGAAAAATACTAAACAGTGTACAACATATGCAAAATCCAACGAAAAGAAGAAAAGAAAAACACTGTTATGTTTATAACAGAGAATGCAGAAAATGCCATAGTTTACACCATTTCGAAAAATGTTGCCTTATTAAAATAGCCACATGCCAAAACAAAAAAAAATCTAGTCCACATGGAATAAGAGATCAGAGTCCACACCTATATAGTAAACAAAATATAGAAAAGAAAAATATGAATGCCATTTACAAAAAAAGAATATGACCCAGATCAAGAGGAAGAAGACACAGATTTAAACATTATAAAAACATAAATATTTACAAATTGTGACATTCATCAGGGAGATGAAATTTAAATTTTTATTATTGCATTATTTTAAAATTTTAACACATCAGCAGATAAGAATTAATGTTAGCAACTGATCACAAAGAGTTATTAATTTTTAAAAATTAGTAATTAATGTATAATATTATCCATAATTAAATGTACAAGAATGTCGTTTATGATAAAAGTTAAAGAATAACCAGAAATACATAAAAAATGTGTATATTGTTGAAAATTCCTTTTTCCACAATACAGTTATCTATGCTATGTTATAATGCTTATTACCTAAACAATAATAATACTGAATAATTTTTTTTAAACATTAAAGTATATTTAATCACATCTCCCTAATAGCTGTCGTGATATGTTTATTACAATAACAGCGAAGAAATATTTGCTATTATAGATTGTCAATATTTATATAGAAAAAAATGTACAAAACAAAAATACACACTGGAACCGATAGAAACATATTACCACTTAGAATATATATAAAAAAAATACTCCGGAATATTAATAAAAATAATGATAAACCAATAAGTGTCAAAACGAAACAAACTACTCTTTGGGCAGTAAATAGTACCAAAGTATTTTGGTACCATTTACTGCCCATAGTATTTTGGTAACATTTAGTTTCGTTTTGAAACGTATTTTGACACAAAATATGGTTCGATGGTCTTCAACATCAAGCATAAAAACTCTGTCAGCCTTCAAACCATTCTTGTGTTCGATAGTGACACAATAGTATTAGGTTTAAAACCTAGTGTAAATTTAGGTTTGGTACAAATTAACTGTAGTATATCATCAGTAGATAATAGAAAAAAAACTACAAAGCATAGATGATCTTACAATTTCATACCTTGACATAATTCAAGGTACCGGAATTTTGCCCCAGATATTCGAAAGATAAAATCATTGTTTTTAAGCAATGCAATAATGCCACTAAGATTTAGGTGGTTTCTGGGAATGACAGAAAATGAGAAGACTTCAGAAGGAACCGGAAACCCAATCCAAATATTAAACAAGACCGGAGAGAATTATGAACCTATCTGAAATGAATAAAGAAGTAGACAGAATAAAAGATCGTGGTGTGATCACATAAGTTAATAAATCAATAGATTGGGTGAATGGAATTGCGTGTAGAAGAAAGAAAAATGGTGAATTATACAAACGCTTACATCCCAGATCGCTAAACAACTGCATTGAATGAGCTTACCACAAAAAACCTCTAACACGTAAGGAAATTTCTCATGAACTTAGTTGGGGCTAAATATTTTACAAAGACAGACTCAAAATATAGATACTGGGCAGTACACTTTGATGAAAAATCAAATTTTCTTACATGTTTTCCAACAACTTTTGGTAGATGAAGGTACCTAAGGTGTTCATTTGTTCTTAAGAAGTTACAAGTCATATGTTAACAAAAATGGAACAAGTACTAGAGGGTTATGCAGGAGCCATTGGAATATCTGATTATATCTGCATATCCAACTGAAGAACATGTTAAGATTGGTTGGTTGTTTTGTTTTATAGTATATCAATCTCAGAGGGTCATTTAATGTCAACAAAATTTTTGCAGTAGATTCATAGCGATAGTTTGGAAAAAAAGGTGTGTATGTATACATATATATTTGAACCATTTTTCAATTACTCATATTTTTGAGTACAAATCAACTTCTTAAAAATGTATAGCTGTTTGTATTACTGGTATTTTTTAAAAGTATTGCTGATCATAATTTTTTCTTCAAAAATTATTGCTAATAATAATTTTTTCAAAGTATTTCTGGTATTAAAACCTATTTTTATACAAGTTTGGGTGTTAACTATTTGCCCATAGCTGGGACGCTCACAGATGCTACCACCCCGGGTTAGGGTGGACCTGGGAACACCAGCAATTAAAAGGTAATTCCACGCTCCTCAAAACCTCCTGATCAGAGGCCTTGCTGTTGGAAGTAGTTTATCGTCTTACCCAGGACGGGATGTAGTTTATCGTCATACCCAGGATGAACATGTTAAGAACTTGAGAGAAACAATAGATACTATCATAAGATATGGTCTAGTTTTTAACAAAGACAAATGTAAAGATAGGACAGATAAAATGTTATGGTCTTATTTGGGATGAGAACGACTCTCAACTATATAGAGGAAAATGTAACAAAATCAAATCAAAACCCACACCTACAAACCGAGAATTTTAGCAATTTCTAGGTATCATCAAATACCTAAACCCTTTCATACCAGAAATTAGTTCCCAAACTGCTACACCTAGATCACCAGTCAGGAAAATTCAAAATATCATACACGATCACAGCGCACTTTTTTATTACCAGTGTTAGATTTGAATCAGTCATTTTAATACTTTCGAAAGAGAAAATCAAATTCAAGTTTCGCTCATACCACGCAATATTATGCATGTTCGTTTTCCATTTATAGTTTGATAAAGGCGTTTTCTTAAATGCCTGATTCAATATAAACGCACTGCTCTTCAACCGAAGACTATTCACAAAAACTTCTGGTTTACTTTAATAAATGTCCGTGTATTAGGTTTACCTAATGCAAAAACATTTATTCAAGTAGATTCAGTCATGTTAGACCTAGGTGCAACATTAATCAATGATGGAAAAATTGATGCATTTGATAGCAAGAGACAAACTGATGTTGAATCGGGATATGCAAACATAAAAGAGAGCTACTTATAGCGATAATTACAGGTGAGAGATTTCATACATACGTATACGGGAAAGAGTTCCAAATTCAATCAAACTACAAACCATTAAAAGGTATACACAGCAAAAACATTGTACAAGCACGCACAAGGCTGCACAGAATTCTGTCAAAGTTATAACCGTATACGTTCAAGCCATATACAAAATAGGAAAAGAAATGGGAGTTCCAGATTATCTATCAAGAATACAAGCAACACAAAACAAATAAGTAAACTAGATCTTACAATACATAATGTTGTTATATCAGTGCAGAAGTAGATAGATTTACAAGAAGCTACGGAAGATGAAGAATTGAAAATGCTAAAACAAGTGATTTATGGATGGCCATAGTCTGTAAAAAATATTAAAATTCATAAGGAATTGTCATTGCAAGAATATCTATCAGTACAAGACGACTTGGTGCCTAAAGGTGACTGTATAGTCATACCAAGAAATACGCAAAACAATATTCCATAATGGATTTAAGTTGCACATCAAAGAATTGAAAAATGTAAAGCCAAAGAAATAAATAGTGTTTATTGGAGATGTATAAACAAAGTCATTGAACCGCTAGTAATATCACGTGAGATATACTACACCAAAGAAAAATACTAAAGAGACAATCATCGGTAAAGAACATCCAACCAGATTATTTCAATATATTGCTGCTGACATCTTTGACTTCAATGGTCAACAATTTTTACTCGTTGATGACCAATTCAGCAAAATGCCTTTATGAAGATGATGAAGAACATTACTAAATCAAACTGCATTGAATACTGCAAAGCAATTTTTGATTTTTATGGCATACCAGAACGACTTTTTACAGACAATGCCATGTATATTGTGTCAAATGTCAAATTGTCACCAGATCGGAATTCAAGCACATCACATCCAGCTCAAAATGCCTTCAAACAAATGGTTTTATTGGATAAAATAGTGAAATCACCATTAAAAAAGTAAAACAATAAAAAATAGACTATCAAATGGCTTTTCTATGCCTAAGAGGAACCACATTGTACAATCACATGCCATCACCAGCAGAGATCCTATTCAATAGAAAAATAGGGATAAGGATTCTGTCTATATTGACACCCCAAATGACAATCAAACCCGGTAATGGATGAACAACAATTACAGAAAACAACAACAATATTACAACAGAAACGAAATAGACAATCTTTAATTAGTTATAGGCGGCAAGAAAATAGCATATAACAACCAAAAAAACAGTTGTAGATAAATTCATAGAACCGCATAATTATGTGTCAAGATGCACCGCGATTTAAGACTATTTATAAGCAACAGAAGAGACGAATCACTTTTAGCTTACCAGCTCAAAGGATCAAACAAAATGATCCAACAATACTATCACAACGAACATTAATAATCCATCTACTACAACTCAGCATATCCAACCCACAGAGTTGCAGGCACAGACTGACCAAATGCCAGATCAAATACCAGGACCATCAAAACAATGAGGACAAAAAAGCCTCAACAAAGTTTAAGCGCTTTGTTATCTACAAATAAATAAATAAAGTAACAATAAAAGTAAAAGACTTTGTTTATAAATGTAAATATTTTAACAATTTTTTATCCCCAAGGAGGATAAAATAGGCAATGTCTTCATTTTCAAACTCAATGATTATAATTTCAAAACATGGATTTTCTAAATTCAAGTAACAATACATTATTTTTTTGTATTCTACTTTATACTATTTGATTTCGCATTGACAGTATTATTTGAGTTTATCTTTTTATTTTTATTTAATAAGAGAAATGCAATATGAACTATTTATTGTTTAAGAGTTATGTCCCTTGAATATATTGAAGAAGCCAAGATGGCGAAATAAAGCATATAGTAGAACCAAGTGTCTGTCTCAATATTACGAAAGTAAATACGAAATTCCACGATAATGATGATGATTATTCTTCTATACAAGTTTAATGATGAACCACAAGTTTTCTATTTGGTTATCTGAAAAGGATGGGGGCCATTCTATTAATTTAATAGTAACATAGATAGATAGATAGATAGATAGATAGATAGATAGATAGATAGATAGATAGATAGATAGATAGATAGATAGATAGATATGAACAAAGATAGATTTTAATGATATTTTATGCGCATATATATATATATATATATATGTGTGTGTGTGTGTGTGTGTGTGTGTGTGTGTGTGTGTGTGTGTGTGTGTGTCCGTGTGTGTTGACAAATATGTTAGAGACATTGTATGTGTAAATGAATTTGTGCGTGAAATAGCGAAAATGACAAAGTATGGCTTTAGGAGTATGTATTTAAATGAATATGTGTGTTAGAGATGAATAACGAAAAAGAGCGTGCGCGAATGTGTATGTGAGAGAGAAACTGTGTGCTTGCATGTATGTGCGAATTAATGTGTACGAGAGGAAAGACTGTATATATATGTGTCTAATTTTATTTTCTCACATTTCCTCTCAAGATTGCACGTATGTGTGGGTTGTGATATAACAGATAAAGCATGAGATAGAGAGATAGATAGATACAAACAGACTGAGATAGATAGATAGATAGATAGATAGATAGATAGATAGATAGATAGATAGATAGATAGATAGATACGAAGAGACTGGGATAGATAGATAGATAGATAGATAGATAGATAGATAGATAGATAGATAGATAGATAGATAGATAGATACGAAGAGACTGAGATAGATAGATAGATAGATAGATAGATAGATAGATACGAAGAGACCGTGATAGATAGATAGATAGATAGATAGATAGATAGATAGATAGATAGATAGATACGAAGAGACTGAGATAGATAGATAGATAGATAGATAGATAGATAGATAGATAGATAGATAGATAGAATAGACTGGGATAGATAGATAGATAGATAGATAGATAGATAGATAGATAGATAGATAGATAGATAGATAGATAGATAGATAGATAGATACGAACAGAATGGGATAGATATGAACAGACAGATATGAAAAAATGAGATAGATAGATAGATAGATAGATAGATAGATAGATAGATAGATAGAATGACAGAATGGCAAATTCTCTTTCGAATTCTTGCCATGTTCGTTATATTCACATGCACTCAATTCCACATGGAAAAGGGGTATGAATATATCTCTTCTATCATACCCCAGCAATGGGTTGAATATCAGGATGGACTAGGTCCTATAGGCTTGGTTAGCAACCATTCTACCACAGAAACAAACGGCAACCTAATGCGTGAAAATATTTTGCCTAGTCAGTCCAGAATCGAAAAAGACATGATCGCCCAAGCGTTTATCACGTATGGCACTTAAATGTCCGGCTGAAATACATGTGTGTGAATGAAAGTGCATGCGAAAGGAATTACGTGTCTGTGAGAAAAAGTGTGATTAAGAAAACGTGTGTGCGAAGGGATAGGTACGTATAAAAGAAATTGTGTGCGTGTCTCTATTTGTGTGCGCGTGTGTGTGTGGTGGAGTGTATGTCTGAATTTATGTGTCGTAGGATGAGAGAACGAGATTGCGTATAGCTCTTTTTTCTCCATTTCTCCATCTCTCTCTCTCTCTCTCTCTCTCTCTCTGCACGTGATTATGTGTGTATATGTGTGTGGGGGAGTATGTGAAATGATTCCATGAAGTAAAAATAATGAAGAAGTAAACTGTCATAAACAAAATTATATATATATATATATATATATATATATATATATATATATATATATATATATATATATATATATATATATATATATATATATATATATATGTGTGTTAAACCAAAGAGTGAATTAACGGTAAATCGCCGCCACAGTTTATCTTTTTTTTTAAAATATAGTTAAATTTTAAAAATTACGTATTACCATTTCTTATAGCCAAAATTTATTTGTATAAAATGACCCACCGTCTACGGTTAATTACCTTATTTTAATTATTCAGCTTTAATATTGCTATGTATTGCCGTTCAGTTAGTATTATTAATATCTTACATAGATGTTCCACATGTTTAATTTTATGTACAGGCCCCTTTAAGAAATTTCCTGAATCTATAAATTAAAAAAGAAGTTCAACTTTACGTCTGATTATCCTACCCTCCTCTTCAACGCCCTTTCAAAAAACTGAACATGATATATTTGTCTGCAATCACGATACATTTGTCGCTAATGTATTTTCCGCAATTGTCAATGATGGCTTGTCTATGTTCCATTTTATCAACGCATGAAAAAATAACTCCTCACCGCCACCCTCTTACTTTCTTTTCTATTTAGCGTGGATCTGACATTTAATTGGTTAATCAAGACAAACCCAAATGTTTATTTTTAATTCTGACCTTACTTATGTTTCTCCACCCTTTAACTTTCGGAAAAGTAGTGACATTTTGTTTTTAAATTTTCTTAAAATTCATTTAATCACCAGTTACTTACCATCGCTTGAAGAAATACAATCATAGTATTGAAACATGGAAGCTTTTGTGTAGCGATTTCAAAATGTTTTTATTATAATCTCTTATAATAAAAATAATAATAAATAATCATAAAAAAATTAAAATTATATATATATATATTTGTGTGTGTTTGTATGTGTGTGTCTGTATTTCTGTGTGTGTATATGTGTGCGTGCGTGTATGGATGTATTTGTATTTGTGCGTGCGTGTGGGTGCAGATTTATGTATACATTAGCTTAAGTTCTTTTACGGGATTGCGTTTCTTTTTCGTCAGTCTGTAACTGTCTCCATGTCTATTTTCTCGCCATAAAAATTGACGGACAAAGACTCTGTAACATTCACACTTTTGATTAGTTCCACTTGGGTGAGCAGACCACACAAAAAAGAAGAGAAATTTTTCATTGATCATCGTCATGGACGTTGCCACTGCTACCGCCAATTCATCGTTGTCGTCTTTTGTAAAGCGATCACCGGGTCGTCATTCATCATTAATTAACCAAGAGGTGACTTTCATTTCAACTTAATTCCACTCGTCGACGCCGTTTGATGCACCATTACAGCCCGTCTATAGCAGATTCAACCCGGAAAAGCAAACAAACAAAAGAAAAAACGAAATGAAAGTAGAGAACGTAAAGGAAGTAGTCTAAATATGCTGATTTGATCAATAACAAAATTATATTACTGAACATTTTTCAAAGATATTAAACGAAATAAGATTGAATGCGATATATCCAATAATTTAATCATTTCACCCCATTCAAGGCAATAAAGCCACTAAGACGCAAGAGATTACAGAGAGAAAATCAGAAAATATACTATTAAGTAGAAATGACAATAAAGAATGAGTATAAATAAAACAGATGAAAACGATTGAAATTGCATTTAAATATTTAAAGATCACGGTTGACTGGAACGCAAGATTGTGGTAGAAAGTTACACAAGCAAGAAGTGCGATAGAAGAAACATAATATAAAACTTACGGTTAAATCTAGCCATTTCAACTGTAAAATGATGAGACCTTGCCATCAAACTAGTATTGCGCTTAAATTCATAAAGTCTACATACCATAGACGAAAGTTCATCAGAACAATTACCATGAAAGAATTTAGAGAGAAGGTACGTTAAAGCGGGAAACTGATTGGAACCGAGATTCTAGGTTAAGACCAATAACATTGCAGATTCTTTGGATTTTATCAAGTACCTCTAAATATATAGCAAGAGGGTTAAATCAGATGTGGTAACAATATTCAAAGCAATACACACACAATAAAAGGCTTAGGAGTCCATCTAGGTAAAATTACAGCCGACAAAATTGTCATCAGATATATAATAATAATAATGGAAGAATCTGTAATAGGAAGAATATGAAGATAAAAAGGAAAAATGAGGAGTGGCACATAACTTGAATAAGTCACTATTAAAGTGTCCAGGGAAGCAAATATATACATATACAAATATCTATAAATTCAAATATAAATAAAAAAAATATGAAGATTTTTTTCTTTTCTTTACCGACGCGATTCGTTCAATGAAGGACTTTATCAAATCAAAAATAAAATCCTTACATTTGCCTTGATAAAGTTCATTAAAGGATAAACGAGCCTGTAAAGTTTTCCTGTTCTCGTTATTCATATACAAATATATACATATTTTTTAAATTAATTTTCCTCAAGTCATGCGATAATGCAACTAAGACGCAAGGATCTACTGATTGCGAAAGAGAAGGGAAAAAAACGATTGAAGGAACAGAAAATAAAAATAAACAAAATTTTAGAGTTTACGCGGAGATGTTAGAAGTATAGAGCTAAAGTAGACTTTAGAAGGAACTAGAAATCCAATCCTAAAGAGGAAATAGGGATAGACCTCTACTCCTATTCAAAATACTGGGGACGAATGAAAAACGGATAATAAGCGAACCTAATAAGAATTTTAAAAAATAGATAGTAAATAAAAATTTCAGGGTTCAGGCGAAGACGTTAGAAGTATAGAGTTGAAGTAGAATTTAGAAGGAGCTGGAAACTCAATCCTAAACAAGAAACAAGGGATAGACCTCTACTCCTGTTCAAACGCCTGGGAAGGAATGAGAACTGGACTAAAGTTGAACCTATTAAGAAGAAAAAAAAATAATTAGTAAATAAAATTTCAAAGTTCAGGTGGAGATGTTAGAAGTCTAGAGTTGAAATAGACTTTAGAAGAAGCCGGAAACCCAATCCTAAACAAGAAACAAGGGATAGACATCTACTCCTGTTCAAAAGCCTGGGTAGGAATTTGAATCTGAAACGCAAGAAAATGATCATAATACTGTACGTGTGTGTGTGTGCGCGCACGTGTGTGTGTGCGCGCACGTGTGTGTGCGCGCGCACGTGTCTGTGTGTGTGTGTGTGTTATGAATTTTTATCAGTGGTACGCTGGAAATAACTTAACATGCAGTGCGTGTCAGCAAACCTTCAGAAACACCTGGCAGGCCTAGGAAAACTACTGCAAGGGAAGACAGATGGATTGGTAATGAGTCAAAAAAAGGATCGATTTGCGGCAGCAACCGCTATCTCTAAAAGAGCAAATGCTAACCTTGGCATTAAAATATCAAGGTATATATTTCATATCATAGCAGCGAAAACGATACTCTGATCTCTTCATAGCTACCTCTTCTTGAATTGAATGTTGATTCAAAACAGGTTCCTTTTCAGTTTATCTTTATACTTGAGCCAAGGTCTACTAACATTTTTATGACCACTATGAAGTTCACTGTAAAAAGGAACTTTTGATATGCGATCATCACTCATCCTTGTCACATGTCCAGCCCAACGTAGTTGTTGCATTATGAAGGCCTCGATGGTATATATATCATAACCTGTACTTGAGAAAGCAATTCTATTGAACATTAAGATCCATAGAATCACAAATTACAAGCCTGAAAATTTGATTTTATCATAAGCGGCAGGGAAAAGATTCGTCGGATAATTCCAGGAAGCAGGAGAAGTTGAAAGAAGAAAAAAAAATGAAATCATAAATACTTAAAACCGTTTTTTGCTCTAAATGACTTTTGTCCCTTTACCATCAAATAACAAATGTCGCTGTATATACACACTTGCAGAAAAATGTTTCAAATCTGTGTTCAAAGATTAAATCTATAGGAATATTACTTGCCATCCGTATTTCGACAGATCTTAATAATTACCTTCGTAATTTAGTGATCGGAATGTCGCCACATCGACAAATGACGGAAGCCAAAACATGTTTCATAAAAAT
>CAHIKZ030000906.1:670000-785000 GCA_903632075.3 Acanthosepion pharaonis | reverse complement strand
GATTTGAAGAGTTGAATGAGAAAGTGAAGAGAGGACGGGTTTGGACTTCAGAATCCTCCTTGCGGTGTTGTTGGTGGTACCAGTTCCGTTACTGGTGGTGTCAATTAAATTGACCGGAGATTGGAGACATTGATTTCTTCATGGAAATAGAAAGACAGTAAAAAGGTGCTGAGACTCCAAGTGGTGAAAAAAGGGAAAAATGGAGCCAATTTAGGGAAAAAGAAAAAAGTGTAAAGCATTTAACCAGTTAATTGGAAGCATGAATTGTTAACTGCTTGGCAGGACTTGACCTATTAGCCCGATATTTTCCTTTATCGCATCTGGTTGGATGATTTTATTAAGTACCTTGGGTCATTATTCGCTCAATGATTTCAGGGAGGGTTATCTTGATTAGATGATGACTTTTTTTTATTCTTTATTTTATTTCTTATTTTTTTTAAACAACTTTGATTTCATATGAAGTGGACAATCTTATGAATGTTAGATAAATCATGTGGTATTTATATCAATTGTTATAATATTTTCATTTTTTTAATATCGAAATTGAAGATAGAAAAAACTAAACATTTTAAATTTACGATCCGTTCTGGCATTAAATAATAAAACTACAATACAAATACAATAGAAATAATAATAATAATAATAATAATAATAATAATAATAATAATAATAATAATAAGGACTGGTTGGAAAAGATTGCAGTAGACTAATTGAAGGGATTCCTGGAAGTCCATGCCTCAAGGAGATACAAAAGATTGTTCTGACAAGTACAGCCCACACTTTACGAAGGGCTTTATCTATGTAATTTTTTTTTTTTTTTGTCAGTGGAAAGTGTCATGACGCCATTTCTAACCTTAGGTCCCTGGGCGGGACCCGGAAAGAAATGTGTAACCACCAGAAATCAAAGAAAATAAAAATAATAATAATAATAATAATTTTGTTCAAAAATGCTCAATGGAAATGTCTTTGTGCCACTTATGACCTTAGATCTCTCGTCGTGAAAGAAATGGGTATACACTAGAAATCGAAGGAAATAATAATAATAATAATAACTGAATATAAAACTCGGCATGACAGACTGAGATGATGTCTGCACTGGAAAATACAAGGATCTTGAAATGGAAATCTGAAAAATGTGGCACATGTGGACATCAATAATTCCAGTTGTAGTTGGACCCCTCGGATTGAGTGAAAAAGGTTCCAATAGACTTATTGAAGTGATCCCTGGTAGCCCACGCCTTAAAAAAATACAAAAAATTGTATTCATAATTACAGCTCACACATGACGAAGAGTTTTATCTATCTAAAATGTGTGTGATCTTTCTTTCTTTTGTTTTGTTTTGTTTTGTTTTTTTTTTACAAAAATGAGCAGTGGAAAATGTCATGAAACCATTTCTGACCTTAGGTGTCTGGTTGGGATCCGGAAAAAAATGAGTATGCACTAAAAATCAATGGAAATAATAATAATAATAATAATAATAATGACCACAACTTTTTTTCAAAACTGCTCTGTGGAAAATGTCATGATGTCATTTCTGAACTTAGGTCTCTGGTAGGGACCCGGAAAGAAATGAGTATTAAGTATGCACCAGAAATCAAAGGAAATACTACTACTACTACTACTACTACTATTAATAATGATAATAATAATAATAATAATAATAATAAAGATCTAATATCTGTATCATTGATTTTAGCAAACAAGCTGCATGGCAAGTTAAAAGAAATGAAGTTGTACGTTTAGTTTTTCGGCAAACAGGGACAATTGCTGGATTTGAAAAGAGGCTTTGGGTAAAACATGACTTTCTATAGAGAGAAATATGGTCACACCTAATTGTAGCACATGAATAGGACATCATAATGAATGCACTCAAGGCTAAGATAAATCATAAGAAGAAAGCAAATGCAGGATGTGTGGGAAAGTTGATGAAACAGTTAACCACATACACGTCGAATGTCCCAAGTTGGCGCAGAAAGAGTATAAGCGACGACATGACTGGATTGTTAAAAGAAAACACCGTTGGGAAGTAGGCCGTCAGTTTGGTTTTAAGTGAAAAGAGAAGTGATAGGAACATCAGCCAGAAGTACCAGTAGAAAATGATAGTCACAAAATATGATTTCTCAGTGCAGATAGATCATGTCATTGAAGCACAAACACCCGACCTTATTGTTAAAGTTAAGTAGTA
Source organism: Acanthosepion pharaonis (assembly GCA_903632075.3). Taxonomy (NCBI): domain Eukaryota; kingdom Metazoa; phylum Mollusca; class Cephalopoda; order Sepiida; family Sepiidae; genus Acanthosepion; species Acanthosepion pharaonis. The sequence continues at coordinate 782,814 of CAHIKZ030000906.1, read as the reverse complement.
TAGCCAATGTCAAATTGTGGAATTTGCTGTTCTATGGAATACAAGACTGGATGCCAAAGAAACAGAGAAGATAGACAAATACCAGGATTTGACATGGGTCGTTATGGAACATGAATTTAGAATTAATTCATATGGTAATGGGAACACCACTTGAAAATGCGCTTAGGGAGAACTAAAACAGACAAAAATTGTAGACCACCAGAAAACTACAATAATTTATTTACATTGCGAGGATTTTTTGTAAAGTTCTTCATTTATGATGAATCTTGCTGACACTGTGTCTCAAAATGGAATTTCCATTTATTACGCCAGTGTGCAACACTAACATAATAATAATATTAATAACAATAATAATTATTAATTTAAGGAAAACAAGAATAGTATACAAGAAGCCAAGGAAGAAATCATGAGACACATAAGTCAGACAGAAAATATTGAATTGGAGAAACGAGAACAACTATCAAAATTGGAACCAACAAAGCAGAACATCAAAACTATTAAACCCTACAATAAAGCACTTAAAATAATACTGGATGAAGTAAACCCACATATAAGTCACAATGAAGCAATATATGTATCAGCAACAGCAGCAACTAAAAAAATTAAACATCAAAGTAAAAAAAGACAGTCTCACAGACATGAAGATCCACCTTGGAAAAGAAAAATAGAGAAAGAAATTGAACAACTTAGAAGTGAATTATCAGTACATAATGAAATGGCAAGGGGGACAAATGTAATGATTAGAAAAGGCATAAGAGTCAAAAGAAAATACAAAATTATGAATAAAAGTCCTATAAGCTAAAGAAAAAATAAGGCAAAATATACAAATGAAGGATTAAAGAATCAGATGTTATGTAAAAAGATCAAGATTCTACAACCAGAACAAAACCTTTCAAACTGATATGAAAAAATTTTACAGAGAAATAGGCAAAAAAAAATTTAAGTGACAATCACACCAACAATGGGAGAGGTTATATAGTCCTGAGAAAAAATATGGGCTTCCTCTAAAGAACATAACAAAGAAGCCGATTGGATTACGCAAAAGGTAGAACGGATGAAAAATAAATCAGAACAAACATGGGTAGGAATCACAGAAGAGGATGCTGAATGTACAGTGAAAGAATCACACAAGTAGAAATCTCCAGGAATAAATAAAATTCCTAACTTTTGACTCTATTATCTAAATACAACATACAAAAAAACTAGTCAAAGAACTTTAAGAATTAGTAAATGATCCTACTGAAAATCTGGCATTGGTAACCAAAAGAATTACCTTCCTTCTACCAAAAAAAAAAAAAAATGACAACTCATATGTCCCAAAAAATACAGACCAATTACATGGCTTCCTACTACTTACAACCTGTTGACATCTATTCTGAGAAGACAGATATATTCCTTCTGAGATAAAAAAAAAAATGATATACTACCTATTGAACAAAAAGGGTGCAAACATGGATCTGTCTACCTTCCCGGACGAAATTTTGCCCTTCGGCAAAGCTTCGACCGGGTTCCCCTCTTCCAAAGCAGAGAGTTCGACAGACGTCGCACACAGTCAGAGACTGCGTCCTAACTACCTCCCCTATTACTTACTAATAGAATGATCTTGGAAAACTGCTTCAATACAAAAAAAAATTCAATGCTACCTGTTGTTTTTTCTTTTAAATTCCACAAATGGTTAGCTAGTTTGGTAGCATTCCTAAGATTTGCTAGCTTAAAAGACGACCTATGTTTTTACCATTTATGCTTAAAAGTACCTTTTGCACATCTTTACTTTTTATTTTGGCCATTCATATCTGTTACTATACCATGATATTAATAAGTAATCTGTAAGTAAAAGTTATGAAAGTATATATATATATTGAACAATAAAAAAATATTAAAAAATTAAAATCTTTAGACACACTAGGTTGTAGATTAATATTCTTTCGTTTTTTTTTATTTATTATTATTTCATTTAGATTCCTCGACTAGTTTCGACCAAAACGGGCATCATCGGGAGGAGAAATATTTCTGCTTGCTGGTAGCAGTAAACTACAGAAACTATATATATATATATATATATATATATATATATATATATATATATATATATATATATATATATATATATATATATATATATATATATATATATATATATATATATATATATATATATATATATAAAATTGTATATTTAGGGCAACAATCCTTCTTTCATGTACATTTCAATGAATACGACAGACAAGGTGCTTTTATTTAGTTTTTTATACAATTTCTCATGCGATCTAATATTTTTTTTTCTTTTCGGATGATAAATTATATAAAAAAAATGTCCGAATGTTCTTTTTATCCGAGCGCTTTCGGCTATACATTTAGCCATTTTCAAGGATGAAATATTTTAACTGTTAAATAAGAAATAGTTTGTTGTATGCATGTTTTATAAATATATATTATCAGATGGATCCGATATCTTGAGTAAAGGAATAAGCTGTTGATAATATAATTCATAGTATTGTTATACTATTGTATCAAATATAATTCATAGTATTGTTATACTATTGTATCAAATATAATTCATAGTATTGTTATACTATTGTATCAAATATAATTCATAGTATTGTTATACTATTGTATCAAATATAATTCTCAAAATCATCGTCTTTTATTTTATCAAAGCGTATTAAACAACATGAGTTTATAGTTTGAAAAAAATCTATATTTATTGAGGTTCATGAATTCATCGTGTTAAAATTACGCACAAAATTATAAAAATCAGTTATAAATTTATGTATATCTTATAATTGTCTTGTGAAATAAATTGTGTTTATTTTTTCTATTTGATTGGATGTTCACAATGGTTCCTCCATGCAAATCCAGTGAAATAAACAGTATGATAGCTGTACGTTATATCTTTTTCTAAGAAGTTAACATTGAATTGTCTGTAAACTGGCGTCTTCATTTGCATAGGATGGATAGAAGCAAAACATTTACCGAAAATATAAATGGGAGTGGTGCTAGAGACATATAAAGTCGGATGACAATCAAAAATAACATGTGGGAGGAGCTATCATGCAGCCAATCATATGTGTCTTTTAGACTATTAACTAATTAGAATAGAAAATCAAACATCATTGGTAAAAATATTATGCCATCGTTACGATTTTATTTTTCAATTATATAGCTTAATATATTATAATAATAAATTATTAATAAATTATCAATAAATTATAATAATAAATTATTAATAAATTATAATAATAAATTATTAATAAATTATAATAATAAATTATTAATAAATTATAATAATAAATTATTAATTAATTATAATAATTTAATTATATAGTTTAATTAATAAAAAAAGAAAGGATTGATTCAAGCCGTATCTGTAGTAATTAATTTCACTACTTTCTACTAGTAACAGAAATATTAATTTTGTATGAGTGATGTTTATTTACCATTTCTTCAAATAAAGTACAATTACTTATAATTACTTATAATTACTGATATTGTTTACTACTACTATTACTAATAGTAGTAGTAGTAGTATTACTAAAACTACTATTAGTAATAGTAGTAATTGTACCTCAGCTTTCACTTCGTTAGTGTACTGCTGTTTCACTTAATAATAATAATAATAATGTAATAATGTAAAATTATAATAATAATAATAATAATAACAACAATAAATAATAATAACAAAAATAATAATAATAACAATAATAATAATAATAACAAAATATTACTACTACTACTATTTCTATTACTACTACTACTAATAGTAATAATAATATAATAATAATAAATTGTACTCGAAAGTACAGCACATGCTACGAAGAGCTTTATCTATGTAAAATGTCTGTGATCTTAGGGATTCTTTTTTTTTTGCAAAAAAAAATATGATCATTGGAAAATGTAATGAAGTCATTTCTGATCTGAGCTTTTTGGTTGTGACCCGGGATGAAATGTGTCTAAAAAACAATTCAAAGGAAATAATAATAATAATAATAATAATAATAATAATAATAATAATAATAATAATTATTATTATTATTATTATTATCATCATCATCATTCGATTTCTGCTATGGACACACTACCTACCAAGTCTGCGGAAAGACCTAAGGCAGGTCGTGGTGTGTTGTTATGGCCATTTCATGTTAATTTTTTTTTTTTTTTTATTATCGATGAAGTTGCTAGCGTTACATAGACAAAGTTCTCCTTAGTGTGTGTGCTGTACTTAATAAGACAATTTTCTGTATGTCTCTTAAGCTGGGGTTTCAGGGATTCTTTCAATGTGTTGTTTTGTTCCATTTTTTATAATTCCAAGTGCACCTATTACCACTGGTATTATTCTTGTTTTCAATTTCCACATTTTTTTTTTCTATTTCAATTTCCAGGTCTTTGTATTTTGATAGTTTTTCAAATTCCTTGGTTGCTATGTTACAATCCGCTGGACAAGCCATATCAATTAGTAGGCAAGTTTTTTTCTTTCTGGTTTTTGACAATAATGTCCGGCCTATTTGCTTCAATTTTTCTGTCTGTGTGGATGGTATAATCCCATAGAATGGTGACATCTTCTATTTCTGTAACCGGCGCTGGCCGATGTTCATACCAGTGTTTGCTTACATTTTCCAAAGTGTTTGCACATTGTCCAGTGTAAGTATTGCCCCACTCTATCGTGACGATTTTATATTCATTTGGGGGCAAGTATAGAACATCCTGAGATTAGATGGTCTATTGTTTCTTGGTATTTGTCACAGAACCTGCATTTTGGATCCACATTATTATGTATGATATTTGCCTGAAAATTCCTAGTGAAAAGACTCTGGTCTTGCGCTGCAAGAATAAAGCCTTCAGTTTCAGACTTTAATCCAGATGCTCGTAACCATCGATGAGTATTAACTTTATCAACATTGGGTTTATTTGCACGTTCTGGATATTGGCCATGCAGAGGTTTGTCTTGCCAGCGTTGTTTCATCTGTTCAAGGGCTTTATCCTTGGCTTTCTTTTTCATATCTTTTGCTGCAATAGTTGGTTCTTGGCTTCTGTTTTGATTTACTACAGTTATTATTATTATTATTATTATTATTATTATTATTATTATTATTATTATTTTACAGATTACATAATAAATTTTAATCAAACTGTTTATTAATAGTTGTAATAGTAATTAGAGTAATCTGTGATTGGTGATTTTAATCAATGTTATGCTAAAGGAATATATTTTCTTTTGGATCATAAGTAACGATATTGGTCTTTAAAGCTATGATTATTATATTATTTAAAAAATAGTTCCTTTTATTTGCTATAATTTCACATCATATGAATATAAATCATATCAATTATGACTCTTATTCGTTACACTAGTTTTCCCATACAACATCAGTATAATAGTCAACAAAAATTATTACAATTATTACTATTGTTGTTGTCATTTTTGCTGTTTTTGTTGTTAGTGATGATGATGATGTTGATGATGACTGATAGTATAGTGTAGCAACAAGCTGTTGGGATATAGATATACCCATAATAATGATATGCAGTTTGAAACAGAATCTACATTATTATTATTAGTAGTAGTAGAAGTAGTAGTATTAATAATAATAATAATAATAATAATAATAATATTGAGCGAGAAAGTAGCACGTCAATAAAGTGATGCTTCTATGTATCAATATTCGAGAGAATTTTATTAAGAGACGATGCCATCGAATCTTCAGGAAACAGACAAAAAGAAAATATTATTTAAAAAAAAAAATAAATGGAGCGTCTATTCTAACATGGGTATCCACTAAAAATATATTTTAGAATGATAAAATATGTCGGATTAATAAATAAAAATATCCTTACATTAATATATATATATATATATATATATATCCACATTTAAATTCCTCACATTTTACCTTTTTATAATATTAAGTTTCCAGTACAACTGTAACTCAATTTTAAAGTGCTCCTGCAGAAAACTAGTCAATTCAGAGGACTTAGGGAAATCTTTCCTCAACAAACCAAAAATATTTTTTCCTATATTTGTTTTTACCTGCAGGTTAAAGTGGAGAGGAGAACCAAATTACTTTTCTTTTTCTAGCCCTTATGGTGCTCAGTTCTTGATTCATCTGGGGTTTAAATGTCAGGTCGGTGCTATGTCCCTCCTCCAACTCTGTTACATATTCTTTCTTTTTTTCTTTCAAATATTTATTTTGTCGCAGAATTTCTTTATATTCTGTACTCAACTACCCTAGTGATGTGCCTAATTACATTGACCGGGTGACTGGACTTTGTATTCACGTATTCCCACAGTGTTGGACTTCATATATGGAGAAATCGTAACAGCCGATAAATTCAATTCACTATCCAAATATTGTACAACTTACGTGTTCATTTTAATAGTAATTTCAAGATTCATTTCTTTGAAGACATCAAAAAGATTTTTCCAAATAGCATCGTTAGATCTTTTGTTATCTGGTACTACAATCAGTCCATCATTCTTTTAAATATCATGCCTATTGATGTGGACGATCTTATTAATTTTATTTAATATGAAAATTCCCATCCATTCAGAAATTTCTGCCCCGTCGAAAGATCCATCGGAGACATCAAAGTTACCTTCTCTGGATTTCTTTACCCATGTATCGCCACATAAAAAAAAAAATTTAAAAAAAATGACTTTTGGCAATGAAATATTAACTTAATCTGCTCCGGTGTGATATTTACAAAATTCATGACATAATATAATGCTTCCAATAAACCTTTCTCCGTGATGAAAGGATAAAAATCCTTAATACATATTAGATGAATACCTGTGATTTTCCACCTTATAATACCCAATTCAGTCTTAGTTGGATTTATTAAGCGGAAAGAAAAGCAGCCATGGAAATAGTCCTTATGATATTTAATAGTTAAAAAGGCTTGCTTTTCGCATATCTTCTGAACACTATCGCTAATGCCTACTTTAGCAGTGATTTCTTCAGCCTCTTTGTTGACTTTTATCTACACAAGAAGCGGATGCCTTTGTAAAATCAGGTTACTTCCTTAGATATAAACTTGTGCAAATTAATTTTAAAAAAAAGTATAATTCCGTTATTATTTACTTTTTTTTCGTATTTTTCCAATGAAACATGACTTAGTGCACATGTTAGTATGTTCATTCCACGAAGTCGTTCTTTGCAGATTGAGCACAGATTCTCTATTTAAATCAGAAGAGTTACCAGGCCAGTCTAGTACTTTGCTCACTGGTAAGGCTTGCCAGTGTGTTCGAGCATCGTTACAATTTTCGTACGCTTCCTTGGAGTATTGTTCATCGCAGAAAATGGCTGTATAACAACTAATCGACAGTCGAGACAATAGTGTCGTGGCGTGATAAAAACCCGATGCAATCACGGATGACGCAATATTTTTCAAGGACAAACTAATTTCCTCATACACCCCAAAAATAGGTGCATATTACCGCACACCACTCCAAATGACCTAATCTGAGGAAAAAATAGAAATAGATTACACCCTGTCATTCCAGTGGATCTAAAACTGACTGTATGGTGAAAGAAAGGAAACTAAAGTAGTTGTCCCAAATAATTTGCACAAGGATGTATCCTTTTCTTGTAAACTTTTGGGCTCATAATATACATTGTTCTTTGTTTTATCGCCCATTACTAAAATTTTCTGTGTTTTTTTTTGTTTCTTCATTTAGCGCTGATAGTTTCCTTTGAAAGTTATTTTTATGTTTCCTGAACTTTATGTTATTAATAATACCAATTAAATCCTTCTCAAATGTCATCGTAAGCGTTGTTACTTTCCTCTTCAAGAGTAATCTGGGCTTTCACAGCCATCTCCGCCACCGCTGCCGCAGGGGGGAAAAGGAATAAGTAGAGAGGATGACGATCCCGATGATCGGATGCGAGCGTGTGCTGACGACAACGTCGGTATTTATCAATCCACCCACGAGGATCGAATGTGGCACAAGGCCGTTTTAATGTGGGTATCCCTAATGCAGAGAGTTCGACAGTCGCCGACGAATCTTACTACTCGTCATGTTATTTTAAAGTATAAGTATGTTTGATGTACATTTAAAACATACTAGGATATTTGAGTATGTGAAAGTAATATTATAAGATGCGAAATATGTTGTATATTTGTATGGGGATGGGTGTAGGAGGAGGTGAAACAAACTCAAGAGATACACTAGGCGACACACACTCTGCTTCGGGCAGCACATACTCTAGTTACACTATCTAACATTTCGAAAATGAGTTGTCTGACCTAAATGCGACACGACAATGAATCAGAAAGGACATTACTGCGCATGCATAAACAGATGCCCTTGATTGGAGTTACTCAGTCGGCAATAATAAACTGCAAAGAAACTCGTATATTTCTTGACTGACGCATTCATAGTGACTGACAGAATAGATAAATTAGTATTCATTAAGATTTGTTCGAGACTAGGACATCCGTTAATGATTAAGAAGTTTTTGTGGGGTTGATTCAGTAAACGATGCTCAGATAAAACTTTTGTTACTGACGCTACAGCATTGGTCTAGAATCCATTGAACGCTTTCTGGAAGCAGGATGTGAATGCTAAAATGCTAAAATGCTAAAATAATTCCTTTACTCTGACTAAAATATATAATTTTTTAAATTTCTCTGTGCATGAAATTAAATAAACACATTTTGGTATTTTAATATTAATTGTAATAATTCTATAAATATAAACATTTATGCTTAAAAAAATTCCAGGCGTATTAGAAGAGTAAGGACAAAGTCTTTGATATGTTTGTCAGGTTATTGTCCTCTTTCCATTTTTTATTGATTTATAACCTGGTTGTCAAGTTAATGAATGTAGAGATAGCAACTGTTGACTGATATTATATTTCCTCAACGCTACACCAGTCACACTCCTCACCCTCAACCCCGCAATCGACGAGATAAGGCTGTCACTTTCTTTTCGCCGAATTTAAATCGGGCTAAATTTAATTTGTCCTATTTCAATTGATACATTCAACTAAAAAAATCTTTATATTGTACAGAATAAATTATTTAAAATGGACATTAATTATTTAAAATGGACATTAATTATTTAAATGGACATAAGTTGAAATAAAGATGTGTTCTTTGAAAAACAATGCATAGAAGTCATTAGAGATTTTTAAAAATATATTATTTAAGAAATACATTGCCTATTAAGTATGCATTCAGCCTGCACAGCCCTACTACCTACTTTAATTTTATTTCATTCTTTTTTACATAGTTTCTTTGTTTGTTTTCTTTCTTTCTTCTTTGTTTCTTCTTTATTATGAACAATATCAACGAAATATATTTCGGTCAATATTTCGAGGCACAACCTTAAAACAATTTTGGATCCAGCTGAAGTCAAGTATGAAAACGACGCATTACGAAAGATTTTTTGTTGCTTTGAAATAGATAAACTTGAATGTAGACTCACTCTTACAAGCCCGACTTTCAGAGTCGCAACTGGTAAAGAGTAACATGGAATGAACTAAAAGATAGATTATTCAAATCGGATATTTTGTTAGGTTAATTATCTCGACGTTGCACAAAAACACTTTTGTATTTTGATAGGTAATCCGTCCGAAAAGTATCCCTATACTTATATACTTAGAATAGTTAGAGAACAGGCTGTGCGGCCTTAATGCAACTTAACAATCAATAACAGGAGACCTTATTGCGCATTCATTAACAAGCAGCCACACGGCTGAATTAATCAGTTGGTAATGATACGCCACTGTGCGCACTCGCACACTTGTTGCATTCACAACGATGAGAGAGTAATTCAAAAAAATATGCGCACAGATTTATTACAAATTTTGACACGAAAAACATATTCAAGTGATTGAGGTTTAAATGGAATATCCACTGATTGAATCAATGAAATCTTTCACCTCCGACATAAAACTGCAGACCAAATTTGTGTTCTTACGAATTTTTTTTTTTTTTTTTTTTGGAAATTAAAAATCCATGTTCCGTGGATTAAGCAATGGATTAAATGAAGGGAAAATGGGGTGAGGTCATTGAAGTGGTCGTCAAAGACGCCTTTACAGAGTGATTTGAAAAGAAGAAGGAATTCTCGAGTAAGCAGGTGGGGATATTATATGAATTCTTTAAAGTGGAATAATGCCATATATATATATATATATATATATATATATATATATATATATATATATATATATATATATATATATATATTTGTCTTCTGCAACATTTGAATGTTTTTCTTCCTTTCATTCCACCTTTCCTTCTTTCTTTCTATCTTTCTTTTCATTATAATAATCATTCCATCCAAAAGTCTTTGGTAATTCATGCTAACCTTCATATATTATAGTCTTCTGTATCATTTGAATGCCTTTCTTTCTTTCTTTCTTTCTTTCTTTCTTTTCATTATAATAATCATTCCATCCAAAAGTCTTTGGTAATTCATGCTAATCTTCATATTCTATAGTATCCTGCATCATTTGAATACATGCGTTTCTTTCTTTCTTTTTCTTCCTTTCCATGTTTCTTTTCATTATAATTTCTGAACAAGGTTTTAGTAGTCCTTGCTAACCTTCATATTTTATAGTCTTCTGCATCATTTGAATGTCTTTCTTTCACTCTTTCTTCCTTTTCATTATAATAATAATTTTTGAGCAAAATCTTTAGTTGTCCTTCCTAACCTTAATATTTTATAGTTTTTTATATCATTTGAATTTCCCTTTATTCATTCATTCATTCATTCATTCTTTCTTTCTTTCTTTCTTTCTTTCTCTCATTCTTGTTATAATAATAACAATTTGTGAGCAAAAGTCTTTAGTAGTTCTTGCTAACCTTCATATTTTGTAGTTTTCTGCATCATTTGAATGTCTTCCTGTCGTACTTTATTTATTTCCTTCATTCATTCATTCATTCATTCATTTATTCTTTCTTTCTTTCTTTCATTTTCTTCATTCTTTCTTTCTTTGTTTTCGTTATAATAATAATTTCTGAGCAAAAGTCTTTAGTAGTTCTTGCTAACCTTCATATTGTATACTCTTCTGCATCACTTGAATGTCTTCCTGTCTTCTTCCTTTCTTTCTTTCTTTCTTTCTTTATTCCTTTCTTTCTTTCTTTCTTTCTTTTCATTATAATAATCATTCTGTCCAAAAGTCTTTGGTAATTCATGCTAACCTTCACATGTTATAGTCTTCTGTATCACTTGAATATCTTTCTTTCTTTCTTTTCTTTCTTTCTTTCTTTTCTTTCTTTTCATTATAATAATCATTCTGTCCAAAAAGTTTTTGGTAATTCATGCTAACCTTCATATGTTATAATCTTATGTATCACTTGAATATCTTTCTTTCTTTCTTTTCTTTCTTTCTTTCTTTCTTTTCATTATAATAATCATTCTATCCAAAAGTCTTTGGTAATTCATGCTAACCTTCATATGTTATAGTCTTCTGTATCACTTGAATACCTTTCTTTCTTTTTTCTTTCTTTCTTTTCTTTCTTTCTTTCTTTCTTTCTTTTCCTTATTTTCATTTTAAAAGTAATCATTCTGTCCAAAAGGTCTTTGGTAATTCATTTTAATTCTTTTTTGGTATCTGTTTTTATCTGTTATTGCCTTTTGTATCTCTTAGATGTCTTTTTCTTTTCGCGATAATAATTTTGCTTTTCTTTTCCCTTTCTTTCTTTTTTCTTTCTTTCTTTTTTCTTTCTTTCTTTTTTTATTCATTCATTATTTCTTTCTTCTATATTTTCTTTCTTTCTTTTTCTTTCTTTCTTTTTTCTTTCTTTCTTTCTTTCTTTCTTTCTTTCTTTCTTTCTTTCTTTCCTACTTTTCATTATAATAATTCTGTCCAAAGGTCTTTGGTAATTCATGCTAAACTTCATATGTTATAGTCTTCTGTATCACTTGAATATCTTTCTTTCTTTCTTTCTTTCTTTCTTTCTTTCTTTCTTGCTTTTCATTATAATAATAATTTCTGAGCAAAAGTCTTTAGTAGTTTTCTGCTAACCTTCATATGTTATAGTCGTCTGTATCACTTGAATATCTTTCTTTCTTTCTTTCTTTCTTTCTTTTCATTATAATAATCATTCTGTCCAAAATTCTTTGGTAATTCATGCTAACCTTCATATGTTATAGTCTTCTGTATTACTTGAATATCTTTCTTTCTTTCTTTCTTTCTTTCTTTCTTTCTTTTCATTATAATAATCATTCTGTCCAAAAGTCTTTGGTAATTCATGCTAACCTTCATATGTTATAATCTTCTGTATCATTTGAATATCTTTCTTTCTTTCTTTCTTTCTGTCTTTTCATTATAATAATAATTTCTGAGCAAAAGTCTTTAGTAGTTTTCTGCTAACCTTCATATTTTATAGTCTTCTGCATCATTGCAATGTCTTCCTGTCTTTTTTCATTCTTCCTTCAATGTATTTCTTTCTTTCTTTCTTTCTTTTTTCTTCCTTCCTTCCTTTCTTTTCATTATAATAATAACTTCTGAACAAAAGCCGTTAGTTGTCCTTGCTAACCTTCATATTTTGTTCTTCTGTATCAATTGAATGTCATAGATTATTTATCCACTTATTCGGATTTCTTCTTTTTTTCCGAACGGTTGAGTGACGCGGACGATTTTCACTGAAATAGAGCATAGAGAAATTTTCTTATATCATTTTCTTAAGTTCATTTTTTTATTCCGTACCTTTTTTTTTATATATGTATGTGTATTCATTTTTAAATGGGTATAAATATATTTTGGCTTGTAATCATCTTTGCCTGAGCAGACTGACCAAGTTTGGGATTTGATTGCCCCTATATCTCGTCATAATTTAAATACTTTTCATTCACTGCTCGATTTTGTTTTGATATTTTTTAACGGTATATCAACATCCTTATGGGTCATTTAATGCCAAAATTTAATTTTCTTGGGAGCATCAGTAATTTCTTTTGCAAAAATTTATTACTGTTATTTCTTTTGCTATAATACAAATCCAGTAATAACCCTCTGCCTTCAGTGACCCTTGGGCCTTTTATTTGGTGAACATTAGTAAAAAAAAATAGTAATACTTCATTTTTTCTGTCTATTGTCTCCTTTTTTCTGCTTGCGCTTTATTTCTTTTTTAATCGAGTTCCTCCCAAGCAAGGTAGTAAAGCCACTAAGACACAAGGTTTTACAGGGTGTGGAAGAATTAGGTTTGTTTTGCTTGGTTTGTTTGTTTTTTTGTTTGTTTTTTGTTTTTGTTTTACGGCATATCAACCTGTGACCAAGTAAATATTTAAAGAAATAACAAAACAAGTGTTGCAGATATATCATATATATAACAGTAAGTACAACAGAAGAGTATTATACGACTATTGAGTGTGTGTCGGTTGACCCAGCGTTCAATCTATTCGACTGTTATATTTAACAGCCCCCCCCCACGAGGGATGTATGTGGCACAAGGCTGAGTTTACCGTGGGTTCTCCGATCCCGTAGGCATGGACAAAAATATTCCCTTAGAACCCGCATAAATGGGTTCAGAGCCTGTCCACCTCCCCGGACGAAACTTTGCCCTTCGACAAAGCCTCGTCCAGGTTCCTCTCCGCTCAAGGCAGAGAGTTCGACAGATGAACAATCTATTCGACTGTTCCCCCAAGGCCTTCTCTCCTACTAATCTTATAGTAGGCAGAAGAGTCCAACATAAACTCTTTAGAGGGAGGACACCACAACACAACCTCAATGGGTTATTTAATGCCAACAAGATTTTTATTGCTGATAATATTTTTTTCTTCAAAAATGTATTTCTGGTAATAATATATTGCTGGTAATAATTGTTCTTCAAAAATTTATAGCTGGTAATAATTTTTTACAAAGTCTTTCTGGTATTAAAACCTATTTTTACATTTTCATAGTGTTTAGACCCGGTCTAGTGCTGCGCTTAAATTTAAAAAGTCTAGGTACTATAGCGAAGAGCATTATTTATTTGTAAAAATACGAAATGTGACACAAGGTCAAAAATGGGGAATGGGGAAAAGGACGGTCTTGTTCTGTCTTAACATTAAACTTAGCTAGCCACAAACACTAACCCCAAAACATACAACAATATTCCCTACACCAAAACAACGCGTTCTTACTTAACATTCTTCCTTCCCCATAATACCTCAGAATCTCTATGAAGTCATAACTAGTCACTATATGTATAATTCATTGCCTGTGTGTTTTGTAGGGGTACGGTGAAGAGATCATCCGAACAATTAACATGAAAGTAATTACAGAATAAACATATGGAGACAACGGTAGGAAAATGACTGAAGTCGAGCCGCCAGATCAGGATCAATAATATTGCGGATTCTTGTTTGGATTTTATCAAGGGTAAATAGCAGTGGCACCTGACCACATGTAGCAGCAATATTCTAAGCATGGACGAATGGTAGACTTTGTAATTCATAAATAACTAAACTTAAATACTGAAAAGTCAATAGGCTTTTTAAAATATCTAGTTTTAATTCAGTGTAATCATCCATTTTCCTAAACTTCTAATAGTCCTTATTATCATGATTCTAAATCTATATTGAAGACGTTGCAATGTTGAAAAAAATGCTATTAATTTTAGTAAGATCAACTGCGAACTGATTCCCATTATGACGGCTTGCTGAAAAGTTCTTGGCCCAAACAAGAAACCCCATCCCAGCGCAAATACTGATGGTTGATCATTTGGTCTGCTTTTTTTTTTGCTTTTTTTTTTAAGCGTTTCACACCAAGCAAGGCGAGATGCCACTAGAACGCAAGGGGTTACAGAAAATTTGGAGCAAGATCAGATAGGAGTGATAGAGGAAAGGATGAGGAGAAGGATAGTGGATAGATGAAAGCAACTGGAGATGTCGATTGACATTACACTTGAATAACTGGAGATTATAGCTCTCAGGGAAACTGGAATAGGGAAGGGAGTTCCACAGGCGAGAGGTGCGAGACATGAAGCTATTGGAGTAGAAGAGACGGCTACATTTAGGAGTTTCGACAGTGAAGGGGTGAGAGCGGGATGCCAGCCTCGTAGGGCGCTTAAACTCATGTAGTGATTCCGGTCGAGAACTTTTCAGCACCAAACTCATAACATCAACTGTACCATTCGCATTACCATTACGTGTAAATTAGTTCCTAACAACGAACGCAATATCGGAATAATTCAAACAGCAGTACACAAACGCGACAGAAATTACAGTTCCGGCAAATTGCAGCAACAGCAACAGGCGTACAAGTCTGTCGTCCAATCAGTCCGCCCCGCGTTGTCATGCGCGTGCATCACGTGTTATGACCGACCGGTCTATTATGTTCATTGGTGACTCTTTGGCTGTGTAGACAGCACGGGTTTAAGGTAGCGGCGGGCAAGTCCCCAACTGACAGGCTTACAATAGATGATTAAGTGGATGTCGTTATTGCTGTAACCACATCTGATATATGCCTATGTCTTGACAGAGTTTATTGGAATTGTGTTTCACTCTCCGTTTTCTTCTTCTTCTTCTTCTTCTTCTTCTTCTTCTTCTTCTTCTATTCTACTTAAACGAGTGGTTTAATATGTTCTCGAATTATCTTGGCTTGCTCTTGTGAAATCAGAAGGTTTTAGTTGCTAGCGTGATGAGTTTGACAGCATGTTCTTCACATGAATCACAACAAATAAAAGCATAGACGTATAAGTCGAATAAAACTCAATGCAAAATAAACAAGAAACAAAGTGGATGTGCATTCAACTAGAAAATATCGAACATTTATAAACAATTTTTACAAATAGAGAAAAGGTTGTGTATTGATGTTATGCAAGTTGACGAAGTTTGCATCAAAGATATTAAATGAATTAAAGTTCAGCAATGTCCAATTGTTGAGAAAATGTTCACATTGTAATACCAAGGGAAAATTTATCGAGAAGTAAATTTGAAAATAATGCATGTGAGATTTAAGTTGAATTTGTTAACCTTGTTCTGACAGAGTTGTTCACCCTGGACTGTATTTTCTTTTGTCTTATGCTAACATTACAATTTCTGTTTCGTAGTGTAATTAACACTTTTTAATAAAGCTGTAATGGGGTTTAGAGAGATAGAAAGATGATGGTAATTGAGTCAGGAGTTGACGCGCGAAAAGTTCTCAAGTCTAAATGTAGACACGCGTGGATCTGTGTGAAATCTCTCTGAAGGCGAATTACTGACTGGTTTATCGTAGATGGTCAAAGAGAATGCATGGTTTGAGATTCTTGAATGACGAAGAAGTTCGTAGAAGATATTGAACGGGAAAGATTTGTCGTCTCGATTAGCGAGACGGTGAATTGTAGTCGTCACATTTTTAAGCTTGAGTAAGCGGTCGAAAAATGGTCTGCTGCTGATCTGCCTAGGTCTGCATCTGCCTCTGACTCTGCCTCTGCCTCTGCGTGGTCACACGTGCTTTGGGTTCTTTTTAAGAGGTCATGATCACGTGGGATGGCTCCGAAACGATTTTGCGCCAAAACTTCGAAGTGCACGTGCGGGCGACCTGATTGGTAGAAATGAACCAATCAGAGGGCTAGATTTACGAATGAAAGTTGGAATAGTGCATTACTCGAAGAAGGTAAGATTGGGCTAATAGACGAGCCCAATATACTAATCAATGGAAACAAAATGTGAAATATCAATTATTGTATTTATTGCACTTATTTGTTGTTAATAAACAATTTTTTTTGTTATTTAACATCGATGCAATTATTGCTGATAGGTTTATCTCTTGCTTGTAGAAGGTATTCTTTTTCGCATTCTTAAGAACATAGTAAAAGAAAGCAATAAGAAAGGACTATGCATCAGTTCTATGAAAACAGAATGTATGGCTGTCAGCAAAAGGAACAAGATGCGAAGTACAAACTGAAGACAAGCAAGTACAAAAGTTCAAATATCTAGGAGCGCTTTAACAAAGAATGGAAAGTATGCTACTCAAATTCGAAGGCGTAATGACATTTCGAAATATTCTTTCCAAAAACGCAGCAAAGTCTTAAGAATTAGGAAAATTTTGATAGAAACAAAGAAAAGAGTGTTAAATTGTCATGTAATATCGATCGTCCTATATGGCAGTAAATGCTGGACAATATCCTTACAGATGAAGAAGAGACTTAAGGCAACGGAGATCTGGTTCTACAGAAGGATGTTGAGAATATTCTGAACATGTGAGTACCGAGGACGTTTTAGGGAAAATGGAAAGAGAAGTGAATCAGAAAGAGGCTGTTTAATTTTCTAGGGCATATAAGGAAAGATTATTTACTACAATGCAAGTGAAATAGGATGAAAAAAGTACGACAAAATATAATAATGACTAATAATGTTTCATTTAAAAAATTCGTTACATTTACCTAGGTGCAAATGCCCTTTGGAAAAGTATAAATAAATTTCCTCTTCTCAGCTACTGGTTAAATAGTAGGAATTGTGTCTGGAAAAATCATTGTTATTCTCAAAACTATTATTAATTAAAAATTTAATTCAAAATATGTTTTGTTAGATTCATAAGCCGTAAAAACAAATGTTACTTACGTTTCAGTTGCATTCTGTTCACAATGGCTGCGTTTTATTTGTTGCTTACCAATGAAGCCATTTTTCTCGAAACAAGGTACATTTAAACAAAGATTTATATTTCTTTTTTTTTAATAATTTTAATACTTGTATGCAACTTTTAAACATATCTTGAGGATATGCATACTGTCGAAATATTAAACATTGTCAAAAACTGTTTTTTTCTTTTCTAAATCACCCTCTTCTCTAAATATTAAAAATATTGGAAATTAAGCAAAATATTTTGCTTATCATTGTTATTATTATCATTATTATTGATGATGATGATGATGATGATGAAGATGATGATGATTATGATGATGATGATATTTTAGCGAATGGGACAGATTCCAAACTATCGTTTGCGAACAAATGCTAAGGAAACTATTGACCATATAATATATGGATACTCTACACTGGCCTTAAGACGATTTAAAATATATGAAAGATAGCGTATGCAAAGTGCTGCATTGGAAAATATGCCAATACTTTCCTGAACAAGCTAGGCCCGGTTTACTATTGCCGTTGTGTGGTGCGTTCGATCCTCACTAGATAAAACACCGAAAATCTCATCTATTGATTGGGATTTACTCTTTTTGAGTAGGTACATATCTACTTATCATCTCTCAGTTGCGTCATCTGTCTTTGGACAGAGTGCGCTCAGGGGCGACTCCGTCAAAGGACAGAGTCGCAACTGAGGAAAATTATACTGAGATGTGCCGGCCCTGGGGAACAGCTGCCCGAGTCAGCGCCTTCTCATTGCACTAGAGAGAAGGATCAGTGCACGCACCGAGGCCAGCGCAACCGATGGTTGCGGGGGCTCGGGGAATTTCTGTTCCTTGCCCGGGTGCACGCGCTCGGGCTCCCCACATTAAACCGACCTTGATTCACAACCTGACCTCGTGGGTGGGGGGCTTGAGTAAATATCCACATCTACTTATCATCTCTCAACTGCGTCTCTGTCCTTGGACATAGGGGGGCTTCTCTGTCAAAAACAGAGGGCAACTGAGAAAATTATACTAAAGAGGTGTCAAGCCCTGAGGGAAAGCTACTTTCTCATTGCACTAGAGAGAAGGATCTGCACGCACACCAAAACCAGCGCAACAGATGGTTGCGTTCCTTGCCCGGGTGTCCTCCCCACATTAAACCGACCTTGATTCACAACCTGACCTCTCGTAGTGGTGGTGGTAGTGGGGGGGGTTTGAGTAAATATCCACATCTACTTATCATCTCTCAATTGCGTCTCTGTCCTTGGACAGAGTGCGCTCAGAGGCTTCTCTGTCAAAGGACAGAGGGGCAACTGAGAAAATTATACTAAAGAGGTGTCAAGCCCTGGGGAACAGCCGCCCGAGGCTGCGCAACCCCCCCCCCCCATTGCACCAGAGGGAGGGATCGGTGAAATTTTTGTTCCTGTCCCGGGCGTACGCGCTCGGTTCCCCACCTGAAAATAGACCTTGTGTCACATCTTGTCCTAGTGGGGGGGGGACAGAGTAAATACCGTGTGATCCCGTCCAGTCGACACTTAATACTGAGTAGTGAGTTTATTCCTCACCGAATGCTCCATACTTATAGCCTTGTGTCAAAACTAATCTAAACTTGGTAAACTGCAGATTTATTTGCGTACAGATTTGTTCATTTGAGTACATAATTTACAATTTAAAATTTCTTCTAACTGAAAAACAGTTTGTACTTTAAAAACTTGTAAAATCTACAATATCCTTGCAAAATATCATTCTTGACAGAAACCTGATTCTTCATCTTGGTTGCTTTTTATTGAGTCCTTGTATACTTAAAGCATCTTGTATGTATTTCCCTACCATCTCCTATGGAGAGGATATGATACACAGTCGTTACAACTTGGGGTGCTCGTATGCGTACATATGGGCGAAGGAAAAAAAAACTGTTCAGTCCCACTATGACCAATCCTCCATCTTTTATTGCAATCAGGGAGGTGTTTAAGCAGGATTGGAATCCCAAGGACTAGGCATCCTTCAGCGATTTCCCGTGAACTAATTGAAGGCAGAAGCAAGCAAAAGAGGAGAACAGATACTACACTTTGATATTAGCCAGAAAGTACCGTCACTTATAATGAATTATTAGTAAAACAGAAAGCGACCTAAATAGATATATCTAGTTGGTTAAATATTTTACTACAAAATGATGATTCAGGAAATGGTTTATCTATTGGTTGTTATATTAGTCAAACATATATACACGCATACTAATAATTCAACCTATTTACTATGAATCCGACTTTTCATTGTGATCATTTACTTCCTTCCTATTTTTAGCAGAGAGGTTACCTTGTTTATTACATGACCCCTGAGGTCGTAAGCCATGAAAAAGGAATGTAGAAAGCTGTTTATCTAATTCTTTACCAATGTAGGTGATTAGTGTCAGACGGGAAACACGTTGTTAAGATGATGAGGCGTCAACTTTACTGGTGGGCACCACCCACCAAACCAGTCCTGTCTTTATATTATTCGACCACATCTAAATTCAATTAGTGAAAATATTGTTGAAGCGGGAGTGTAGTAGTCCTCATACAAGTGCTTACCTGTTGTTGATTAAACGAATACTAACGTACTGCCTACGAGTTACATTCCCAGTTACTATGTCATAACGAATGCACGTTAACGAAATATTTTCTGCCTCACATCTGGATATATTAAAAAGAAAAGACATGCATTGTTATCATGAAGAATAGGGATGCATTTTTATCGAATTTTAAGAATAATCGGCTATTTTTATCACCAACTATAACTGTATGTTTTTATAACCAAGAATAAGCGTTCATTTTGTAATGAAGAATAAGGGTAAATTTATACTGCCTATCATCAAGAATAAGTGTTCATATTTTCGTCAATAATAAGCGTGTAGTTTTATCAAGTATAAGCGTTCATTTTTATCATCAAGAATAAGCATACATTTCTATCATCTGGAATAATCGTCTATTTTAGCATCAATAATAAGCATTCATTATTATTATCAAGAATAAGTGTTCATTTTTATCATCAACAATAAGCGTCGATTTTATCATTAATAACAAGCGTCCATTTTTATCAAGAATAAGTATTCGTTTTTATAATTTTATAGTTAAGAATAAGGGTACATTTAAATCATCAAGAATAAGCGTGTATTTTTATCATCAATAAGAAGCGTTCATTTTTTCATCTAGAATAATTGTGAATCTTATTAAGAATAAGTGTCTATCTTTATTATCAATAATAAGAGTGCATTTTACCATCAATATTAAAAGCCTACATACTTATCATCAATAATAAGCGTTCATTTTTATTATTAATAATAAGCGTTCATTTTTATCATCTATAATAAGCGGTTATTTTTTATCTATGATAAGCGGTTAATTTTATCATCTATAATAAGCGTTCATTTTTATTTGCAAGAACAAGCGTTCATTTTTTTCATCAATAATAAGCATGTATTTTTATAATCAAGAATAAGCGCTGATTTTATAATGAAGAATAAGCGTTCATTTTTATCAAGTCTAAGTGTTTATTTTGATCATCCAAAATAAGCTTTTATTTTTCATCATTAAGAATAAGCGTCGAATATTATCATCAATAATATGCATTCATTTTTTATCATCTCTATCTATAAAAGGCAGGATGTGTGTTTGTGTGTGTGTGTAACGAATGCACGGCCGCAATTTTAGGCGGATTTGCACCAAAATTTACATGCACATCCGCCAAGTTAGCGGAAAGGCCAAGATCGACTTTGCATTTCCCAACTCCCATCGATAGTGGAAATAATCGATTTTTTCATGCTTCTGCGGAAGTTTTCATGTAGTTTGCGGCCATTTTCAAGTGGCCAGAGTGATAGCCAATAGCTGGCTGCCACGAATAGGCAGGAAGATTCTATTGGTCAGTGTGAGAGCCAATAACTGACTGACACGAATGTTAACTAGCATGCTAGCTTGCAAAAAAAATCGATAGCTGCATTCGTCACAAGTGGGAAAAATTTAAATCTGCATGGCACTTTACTCCAATTGGCTCATTCGCTTTGCTTAAAGTCAACGTTGATTCTGATTCCGCAGAACTGGGTTGAGTGTGAAAAAAGTATTTGTTGTTAACATTCTTTTTCATTCGATTTTCCAGTTACGAGTCCTTTTTTTAAAGCTGATCGTTTTGTGTTCATTTTGTTTAGTTCTTTTTCGTAACAGATTTAATGTTTTAGTATAGAGCTTAGAAAAAATTCGCAGTGTGAGATAGGCAAAAAATAAGGCATGTAGCAACATTAGCACGACAAAGGGCACTCCTTTAAAAAAAAAAAAAAAAAAAAAAAAAGGCAAGGAAGGGCAAAATATTTTAAGTCAAGTGATAGCGATTGCTGTATTAGTTATACGATTTTTGAATCAAGTACGGGCAACGCCGGACCATGCTGCTAGTCGAGAATAATCGTGGATTTTATAAAAAATTATAAGCATTCATTTTTATCATTAGCAATAAGCGTGCCTTTTTATTTTTTTTATGTTCACCCTTTCAAAGGCCAAGGAGCAATTTGAGGTAGAAGGTTTCGTTTAGAGGCCATTTGTGTGTATAGGAGTGTAAGATAACAGTTAACACTAGCCAGGCTTGAACAGGTTAAGATTGTAGTGATCGGGGAAACATCTCGTTCGGATTCGGTTTCAAAGGGTAGTGGTCTGCGGGAAGAAGCTGCTCGAGTGGAACTTACTGAAGACTGATCTCTCTTCCGATCTTGCGCAAATTACACAGTTTGTGTAAAAACGGAAGAGAGGTCACCAACCTCTGACCGTCGAGAGTTTTAGAGGTGCGGCCGTATATAGTCATTGGCGTAGATGTTTACAAACGATCTGAATATATATTTTAGGCTGTTATACACACGCAAGCACACACACACACACATATATATATATATATAGAGTAGTCTGACATGCATTTTTGCGCCGCCTTTTATATGTAGATTAACGGGTGTACAAATAGATTTCTTATATCTATATGACATACATAATCATTTTTTTTTCTTTTTGTAGTTTGTGGTTAACTGGAAAATAACTAAATCAGGTAAGTCGTCGAAACTCAGTTAAACATGATACGTACAAAAAATACTTATCCAGAATCTGAAAAAGATTACTAATAAAAAATAAAAAGGCACAATAATAAAAATCTTATGACTGAAAACTAAAAAAGCAACAATATGTAAACAGCGAAAAGAAAAAAAAAAAAAAAACTAAATGAATAAACAGAAAAAAAATGCTGTCAGAAAATTCTGTGAATTGGTTTGCGATTGGAAAAATATTTTCTTTGGCTTCCAAACCGCAGTGATCAAGAAATCACCCAAACCTATTTCCACACCCACAGCATTCCTGCGCCATCTTAGTTTTTTCTCCTAGCCATCTCACTTTTCACTGTGTGTACTAACTTCACTTCGCTAAATTTTCACCTTGATTCTGCACACGTTGAAAGTGTGTTCGCCAAGGAATACTAACATTGTTTGCTGTTATAAGCAAAATAGCGATTTAATCGGCATGCCTGTTCTGTTACGAACAGTAGAGGACAGCGTGGTCTGTGTACTTTTATAATAATAATGACTACAGAGATTCGGTAGCAGTTGCTGGCCATTGCAATAGCAATGGCGCTAATAATATAGTTACTATTCTGGAATGGATATGATAACAAAAATGCGGTAATGATGGTGGCTACATAGTACTGATTAATAATGGAATAATGATTTAAATAATATACACTTCAGTTATGTGCGCTGTATTTAGTAATTACAAGAGCAACACTTGTCGTGATAGTTGCAATTGGTCACTGTACAGTAGCTACTGGTATCATGTCACCCAGTAATACCTGTCGCATGGTTGGTTCATCAACAACTAAACTGGTTCACCTAAAAGACATTTCTGACGAGGAAGTTGGCTAGAAACTCTAGGGAAATAAAAGCAAGACCCTGTCAAAGAGAGGATGAGCATTTTTATCATTATTTTGTTTAGTTTATTGTAAATAGTTTTGTTTCATAATTTAAATCCTCATTGGGGCTAGTTTTATTTTTTTTATCTCCCCACAGATAAAGAATTGTACATATGAGGACTAGTTAGGACTTTCATAGAGACAATGAAGTATTATGGTGGATGTAGTAAGAATGGTAATTAAGAATGCGTTGTTTTGGTGTTAGGAATATTGTTTGTATGTTTGGGTCAGTATTTGTGGCTAGCTAAGTTTAAAGTTAAAACAGAAGAAGACCGCCCTTTTCCCCATTTTGGCCTTGTGCCACATTTTCTGTACATAGAAGAAATAAATATCGCCTTCTTATCAGAGCAAACGGCTAATCTGGTAGATAGATCCATAGCTATGTATGTATACAATGCTGACACCGCATCGCTGGGTAGAAAGCTTCCAAGAGTGAAGTTAACGGTCAGGGTTCCCCAGATGACATCAACAGCTAAATGTCCGTGACTAATACAAATTGGAGGACATCGGCTGTGGCTTGCCCATGATATGGATGGACTCCGTCAGGTGTACTTATCAAAAATACGCTATACATTCTCCGGTTTTTTAACCTAGGGAACTGTTCAGGTGATTAGCTGCGTGGCAATCCTACGCACATATTCGACCATCGGACTGATAATGATGATTTAGTTCTGCTGCCATGTTAAGAAGTAGGAAATAAAGGTAGGAAAAAAGTCTAGTTCATCGTTCCTAACTTAATTCGAAACTATTTTACTGATCAATTTTATAGTTTTGTATGCAAATCTTTCAAAGGAGTTTGGCTGCCATATCAATATTTTGATTAGTGCATTGAACATTGTGCTACTATTCGTCAAAATCTGGTCTGGTGTTTATGCTGTGTATTTAGAGATTCTTCGTAAAAATCCAAAGAAAAATCTGCAATGATATTAGTCCTGATCTGGCATCTCGGCTTCTGTTCTCCCACCACCGTAACGTAATCCTTGGGCTTTTTCTATAAATATTTTCATGCCGACTGTTCTGATGAGCATTTCTCTCTGGTACCTCGACTCCATGAATTTAAGCGCAGTACTAGATTGGCGGCTAGGTCTCATCAAATGGCTAGAGGTAACCGTAAGTTCTATGCCAACAGTTTTTTCCCTCGCCCTTTTCGCTTATGGGACTCTCTTCCGGTTTCTTGATTCCTAGTTAACTTTTATCTTCAAAAATTTAAATGTAATGTCAATCAGTATTGTCAGTCATTTTAATTCTATTTTTTTTTCTTTCTCCTTGATAATGTCTTTCTTTTTCTCATATTTTTTCACGCTTAGTAACCCCTTGATTCCCAGTGGTTTATTGCTTTGCTTGTGATGAATTGCTTAAATTAAAAAAAAAACTTTCTATCATTATCTTTAATTTATTTATAAATATCTGAAAAATATTGTGTTTTATGTCATCTGTAGTTTAAATTTGTCAGATCCCAACAATATATCAGAGACTACAACAACAAAAACAATTTTCTTTTTATTTCCATATATTTTAATTAGGGACAGAATTTTATTAAGGGCAGTAGTCAGAGGAAGCAAGATGGCAAAAGATATAGAGAGGACGCATGCTAACAGGTTGGCCAAAATCTTCTTCGTCACGTGTTGGCTGGCCACACTTAGAAATGTGCGTGCAACGATGTACCTTCGCCCTTTCAAATCTTGCAGCTGCCTGAGTGCTTTTGCGAATATTTGATCTTATATCAAAATCTTAGTAAAAGCAATTCACCATAGACAGAATTCTAAGTCCACGGCGTTCAAACCGATCAGAGTTCGGCGTTCTAACTAGTACTTTGCTTTTCTGGGACAGCCTATACATTCTGTGACAGAAAAGGCTTAAAATTAATGTATAAACAGGTCAATTGAAGATGACTTCAGTTATATAAGTTTGGCTGTAAAAAATGTGGTATTCATGTAAAAGCAGTGGTAGCATTTTAAGCTTTGATATAAATGATCATTATGAAAGAAATGGTGAACTTCATTCTAGCCAGGTAAACAAGCAATCAATAATTTAAATCAATATTAATCAAGTTAAAGTTCTATTATCTTTATGCCATATATCTTCAGGTAATCATGGCTCTACGCAGATTCTATTTATTTATTGTTTGTTAATTGCCTTGACTTCTTGGGAAAGATAGTGTAGTGAATCTCCGCAGTTTTAAATTGTTTTTTTTTTTAATTTTCTTTCTCATAGACACATGATTTTGAAGACTATATTGCCTACACTAAAAAGGCTTTTTTTTAATGCTATGACTATTCTCGGAGGCGATTTTTGCTCTCCACGGATTCTTCTTTATTAATTTGCTTTATTGGGAAATATAAACGAGAAGTTCTTGTTTGCCTTCTGTAGAATTTAGAGCTTTCTTTCGCCTAGACTGGCTTCCATCCAAGGCTAGATTTGCCCGTCTGCACCACTATTAAAATATATTAAACTAGAACAAGTTTGAGAAGAGACGCATTCATTTCTTTTCCAAGGCTATTTCAACAGAAGCAGAAATAGAAGAAATGGACACAGAAACAAGAATGGTCATTACCAAATTTAGTTCATTTCAACCAAAAAACAAGTGGGATTCTATTATATAGACAATTTGATGGATGAGGATGGATCATCAGAGACTATTATATTGCATGCAAATGTAAATCTTTGGTTCTTTATCTTCCAACGTGCAATATTCCTTTGGAAATATGTTGCGGATTGTAGAAATTTGAATAAGGGGAATATCGAAGGAAAGAAGAAAAAAAATGTTTGAATCATAACTGATAAATTAGTTACAAGGGAAGAATCAATTATGCTTGGGGAGTTTATGCGGAAAGAAATGTAATCAAATCTAACTCTTCGCGGAACTGGTTGACGAAGTATTACCTAAAAAGAGAGCCTAAGAGCCTGGTAGTAGTTGCAAGAGATCTAAATACAAAAAATAATTACTATTTAGCAGAATCGGATATGTGTAGGCTATAGAGGCCGTGACACGTATCAAAAGTACATAGGAAATGCTTACGCCAAGAGAATACAATAGATGTCATCACAAAGTGTGTTCGTATCTCCATTGATGTTTGTGAAGGCAAGTAGTACAACTATATATAGATTTAAGTAATATCACTAAGAATCTCAATTTACTCATTTCTGCGCAAAAAATAGGCACTAGATTTAAATTTTCACATTCGCATTTATTAAGCAATCGGGAAAATATTTATTAACCAATAAACTTCTGCGGTTAGTAAATCTAACTTTTAGCTACCTTGATTCATCTGTTTTGTATAAATACAATCACGTAAATTCAAAAGTTTTCAGTTTTCAATAAACCTTTGAAAAGGGTTGTGTACAAACTGATTACTAGCACTTTTCCTATAATTAAGTACTCACCCATTCATATATTCTAACGTGTAACTTCTTGCAATAACCGCGCGTAAAGTAAACAACACATAAAAACATAAGAACGGAGTTATGTCAACAAAAATATTAGTAGTAGTAAAAAAGACAACGCTCATTTACTGACTTCTGGAAAATTACACGTAAAACAACGTAAATACTCGACTATCTGCATAAACATGCACATTTTGTTTTTTTCTATCATACTATCGAGAAAAATTCTGTTGTGTTGCAAAAACTAAATCAACATATTTTTGTCTGACTTTATTTTGAGAGGATCTTTGTAATTCGTTTCTTTTAATCCGAAAGAAAACGAATACTCAATAATAAAATGTATTTAAATTTGTAGAACTCTGTTTGAAGATTATTTCTTCTTCGCTTTTCGCATGCATTTTCCTCTACAGATGTATTTAAAAATTACCATGTTATGAGACTTTACAATTCAGACTGACATGATTATTGAACCTACCAGAGCAGCTTTGACAATGACCATAAAAAAAGTTTTCATGTGTACCTGTTGATTGATGTGGCCAACCATGGAGATCACTATATTAATAATAAAGAAATTGAAAAGATTGTAAACTACTCAGTTGAGGGTAGATGTTGGCAGAATGTATTAGCTACTTGCAAAGGTTGGGCAAATTTTTTTCAATGGAGTCCTCGTGTCGATTCCAAAGAATCTCTAGAAATACCTTGATACTATCGGAATCGTACCCAGCATAACACACTTGCAATCATGTTAAGCACAGTAAATTTCCCGCGGGAAGTGCTTACTATTTTGAGACTCACTTAAAATTATTGCTGGTGTGTGTAACCATTGTTCATGATCGGGAGCAATGGAAAAATATCATGGCCATGTGTCGGATGGATGCTTTTTTTTTAATTGGAAAGATGAGTTAAGCAAGGCGACATGGGTGTCAAGTCTTGATACTTGAGGACACCCTCAATCGGTGACCGTCTGAGCGGTGTGGGTTGTCCGATCTGAAGGAATCTCTATTCGGGTCACACCTGCAATGTTTTCGGCTGCTTTTATCAAATACTGTCACCATATCGCGCGAATTTGGCTGTGATGCATGTGCCCGGTATGTCTTTATCAGATTGGTTGTTGTGATGGGTACACTGGGATTCGTATATTTGTATCCCAGTGTCACTTTTTGGGCGTGTTGCTCTTTTACTTTATAATAATAATAATAATAATCCTGAACCCACAGCTGCACAAAGAAAATTACGTTACTGGAGAAGGCTGCTTCTGTGAAGACTATTGAACCAGACATCGATGATCATCAACCCACCCCCAACGATCTAGAAGCAGTGTTCTTATGGGGAGAGACAGAAGGTCTTATTATGGCAACGTAAGACAAATGTTTTACAACTTATGCCTACAAGGCTAAAATCAACAAAGATCGCTCAAAATCCTCTTGTCGCTGATGCCATAAGTTTGATGAATCTGTTCAAAACATAGTATCAAGCTGACCAGTCCTTGCTGAGAAAGAATACATTGTTAGACATGATAGGCTAGGACAATATGTTACTTGGCATATCTATTCGATCTATGGTATTGAAGTCCTGAACACATGGTACAAACCCCACCCGAATGACGTCACAAATGATGATCTAGAGTGATTATACTGTGACAGGAAAAATGACGCAAATAGTCCAGACATAAGATATGACTTTCCAGTTAATTGATATGACTAACGAACTGTTTTTTTAAAAAACGTGGAAATTTAAAACTACGATTGTCTCTGTTGTGATAGGGGCACTGGGTATGATAAGGAAGGAACATCATGTGAGTAAAATTCCTGTACACATCAGCAACGCAGACCTACAAAAGATTACTTTGTGTGGAACTGCACATATCATCCGCATGACCTACTGTATCTAAACGAAACATCCCAAATCTGCATAGATAGCACTCCTACAGTGGCCCATTTTTACTCATATATCCCGGAGAGGACTTGGGAATAAGGCACTTAAATTTATGCTAATAATAATAATAATAATAATAATAATAATAATGTGGCACAATTAATTAAAAGACGCCTTTCCATCTCCGAAAACCTTACTAGGAAAACAAAAGTACGACAAATAATCGCTTTAAAAATACTAAATCATTAAAGTGACTCATACAGTCAACAAAATGAGTTGGCGGGTTAGACTGAAAGATGGCGCCACCGGTCCGCTTCTTTCTACAGCTATTGTGCATTTTAACGTTTCTTATTTCCTTGTCATCTGTATAATAATAGCAATAATAGTAATAATAATAGTAATAGTAATATTAATAATAATAATTCCAAATGCGCATAGATAACTCTTCTACAGTGTTTTTTTTTTATTCACAGAACCCGGAGAGGACTTGGTAATTAGGCAGTTAAAATTATTCTCTGGCAAAGATGATACCACACACAATAATAATAACAGACGAAAGAAATGTAAAAAATTTCCAGAAATAGCTAGGAAAGAAACGCCTCGAGTAGAATTTTGGTAGACATATGGATATACATGTAAATGATGATAGTTATTTTAAATATAACCGTGAATTTGTCAGAATCAAATAAAGTCTTAAGAAACTGTAAAGGTGATACCAATGATTGCAAAGACTACAAGAGAGTGATGATTACCATTTCAAACGAAAACAATCAAACGTGGAATAAAAAGAATAAATAAAACAGAAAAATATTGATATAAAAATAAATCCAACATTAATGTTAAGAGAAACAATTATAATATTAAAATTACTTGTAAAACTTCTATGAATAATTAAATTTATTTTTAAAAAGTGCTTTAATATAATCGCGTATATAAGCCAGACATCCTATCAGCATGTCAACAGGATCTTGAGAAAAAAAATGACCTATATGGAATCCTGTCAAGGATAAACGTGTTCAAACCATTTGAAATATTCACAAAAATAAAATTGCCTGTCACTTGACAGCGAACAAGTCATATTGCCAAGTGATGTAAAATTATTTGCGAAATAAAGATGTTGACGGACTTGCAGCAGTTGAACAAACTCTGCTTAAATGGCAAGATACAACTCAGATTCATGTATATCTATGTTAATTTTTGTCGCTTTTTTCCCAGGCCAACAATGTAAATATATAAAGAAGAGTGTCTAACGTTTCCAGAGGGATGCCAGAAAATGGAAATTATAAAATTAACCGTTTCCTTATAAGGAAACATTCGACATTCATTCCCTGAACGGCCAGTACTACTGTCGGTTGAAATACATAAAATCTTTCTGTTAAAACAACTTTTCATGCGACTAGGTTTCCTAAGTCCAGTAGATCTTTCTATTATTAATGAAAGTTGTCATTCTAACTTTTTATTTGAAATAGTGCGGAATGTCACCATCTTGGTAATGTCATTATTTTCATTTCGAATTACACCTGATATCAATTTTAGCTATTGCTACTGTTGAAAGTCCTCAAGTTAAGTGGTTTCTGTTATTTGTACAGTTCATTGTTTGTGATTCTGTAGCGCCATTCCTCAAGGTTCGAAGAAGTGTAGTTTCGTGCCAAGACCCACTGGTTTCACTTCCTCAAAGCCATTTCAAATATTGATCTTAGAAAGTGCTTGTATACCGCTGACAATTTAGATATTTCATGAAAGTCCTGATTTAACGAGGCTATTTAAGAACACGACTCAAGTTATCATATTAATGTTTTGGTTTTGTACCAATGTGCGATGTTGGGCGAAATTATCTCTAACTCTTTATTCGATTTCCTAATCTCTAATACTAAATTTGTTATAACTGATCCATATAATGAGGTATTCGAAGTGTTTGTTATTTACTAATTCTATATCCCGAACTGTTGGATTTAGGATATGCGTCATGACTGCTTTCATTCCAATTCCAAATCATAGTTTCTGATAAGATTTATCTTGAGTCACACTTTTGGAACACTTGATAAAAGATGATTTCATTTTTATGATGGATTTAGTGTAGATGCCACCACTGCTTTCATTCTAATTCATATTTATTCGATCATAGTTTCTGTTTTGAAAACGTTACATTAAGTCTTGATATACTTGATAGAGGATGTTGATTTCCTGTTCAAGATCATTCTTATCCCAATTATGAATAACTCCTCCTGAAACTCAAATTTGAAATTCAAACGCTTTCAAATTAAATATGGTGCCATATTAAATATAATAGAATATTATAACGAATAGAATTAGTTATCAAATATAATTAAGATGTGTACATTATTTACATTATTCGGACTATTGTTCTCATCTTTGTCGCAATATTTATTGCAACGTTTCGGCCGTCTTCAGGTGTTTGGAATATCGAACATAACCCTTTATTTCAATCACTGGGGCAGACTGTTCTAATTCCTCGTTCCATGTCTTCAGCAACCATTTTTACCAGTGCTCATATTGCAATTTTGCTGTTATCATTGCATGTTTTTACCAGAGCTCATATTGCAAGTTGTTATCATTGCTTTTCTCTGGTACTCCTTATTACTGGTTCCCATATTGTATTTATTTCTATGCTTGATCAGCTCAGGAGATTTTTGTGGCCTAGCATATGTCCTGATTCCTTAAGTTTACAATGTGGGTAAAAGGCAAGTTATCGTATTTGATTTTTTAATAGTAATCATTACGGGAAAATGCTTCGTATTTAGTTTTCCTTTACAACCATGCCACAATTTTTTATTGAACTTCACAATAAAATTAGTATTAAAGACATGTAGGTAATTATGGGAAAGTTTAAGTATCTAGGAAGTGTTTTAACGGAGGATGCTAAGTGCGACATTGAGATCCGAAGACGTATTGGGATGACCAAAAAGCTGGGCAGAGTAATGCGAGGCGGGGATTTCTTTGGTAACAAAGAAAAGAATACTGAGCTGATACGTGGCATCTGTCCTTCTTCACAGCAGCGAATGTCGGACGATTTCCTCAAAGATGAAGAAGAGCCTCGAGGTGACGGAGATGTGGTTCTACAGAAGGATTCTAAGGATATCATGGACCGAGCGTGTGAGCAACGATGAGGTCTTGAAGAGGAAGCAAACAAGGAGGAGGTTTATACTTGACACCAGGAAGAGACAGCTGAAGTTTCTGGGACACATAATGAGGAAAGAAGGTCTGAATAATCTGATACTCACAGGTCGAACAAAGGGAAAGTGAAGCATGGGAAAATAACGCATGACATACGTAGCGGGTTTAAGCAAGTGTATGACAGAACGTGGTCTGGGTAAAATGGCAGAGGGACGAAATTTACTGAGAGCTACAAAGGATAGAGGGAAGTGGAGAGCCATGATCGCTTATGTCCTGAAGGCATATAAAAGAAAAGAAGGTGATTATGAATTTCTATATATTCATAATCTTTACCTAGAAATTGTTATGCGTTGTTGGGAAAGATAGTTGTGTGGTTACCCATTAATGTCTTTCTCTATGGTTTAACGTTTTCCATCACTTACACTTGTTACCGATAGCTGGAGAGACAAGTAAAGTGTTCATGCTTTTCTCAGTGCCATTAGTGTCAAAGAGAACGCTATAAACTAGCCCATAATTTGAACTTCTACCTACAGCACCGTAATCAGTCCTTATAATATATTTTCCTATTAAAATATTGATAATTAAATTGGTGGGGTTGTGCAGAATTTATTATGTAAACTAAACGCAGCAGATAGTTTTATTCATAAATGAATCCAAATAGTATAGACGATAGAAAAATATTTCTAATTAATATGGCACCGTATATGCGAATGGTGTAATGGATAACTGTTTGGAATGAGTAATCGATGAGCCGAGTTCGAATTCCAGTCGGTTTCATTACATTCACTAACGCTCAAATACGTTTGTGAAATCTATGAATCCCACTCTTCTGACCCATGTTATAGATTAAATAGCAGGCCACTGGTCTCTCTAACCGTGGTTGGGTCGATGTAATAGATTATATAAATATTGTATACCCAAATCATTCATCTTTTTACTTGTTAATATAGACTCATTAATACTCTATAAACTTCGTCAATTATTGTGTCTGGAGAGGCTACGGGGTATTCTATTAAACTGATTTCATTTAAACCTTTTTATATATTTCTTACATTAATCTGCTCATTAGCTTAAAATTTATTGGCTGTGATAACAAGTCGAAAACATCTCTTCCAAGAACAATAATATTGTGTATTTATCTTAAAAGCATCAAGTTTTGTCGCGTAGATATATTTTACTGCATAAAATATTAGCTCCAAATATTACACTATCTCTTCAATGTTGTCTTATAAATATTTATACTCGCAACACCGGCTTCTTCAGTAATTTTCTCTTTGGTCAAATATAGTTTTGCAACATTTGTAAAGACAGTTTATTCTTGCAGTATACCCCATCATTCAATATTTTTCTAATATATTAATTTTGCTTTAAGACTATATCTCCCTTATATTCAATGTCAAACTTTGTATAGCTAAACTTTAAATTAAATTTCAAAGACTATATATATATATTCAAAAACTACATATATATATATATATATATATATATATATATTGCTAACAATGAAGAAAATGAGTCTCATACAATATATCATTATTCTTGATAGATTTTTTCTTGTCGCAATTTGGGATATTCAGGGTCAAAGGTGATGGAGAATAAAAGAAAAACAAAACAGATGAATTTGGCTAGATTAGGTAAGTATGTATGTATATCGAGTTCTCCCAGTCACTGGCGTGTTTATCTAAAAATAAATATGTCTAAATTCACCTTCATCTCTGACAATAGCTGATACGAAATCAATCGGGTTTCGATCACAACTTGAGGCAATAGGATGTCTAGCCACACACTGATGAGCTGTCAAAAAATAAAACAGTCTATCAGTGGATGACAATATATATATATATATATATATATATATATATATATATATATATATATATATATATATTCGACTCTCCCGTCGTATTCGACATATGAGAGTCAAGCAGCTCAGTTCGTAGGAACCGACAGCCCAACACCATGTGAGCTGATTATAATAGTGACGGTTTTGTGCCGAAATATCCACACTTTTGAAGGGCCGAATACAGAGACCTGGTGCACAACGTGTCACAAACAACCCTCCGCAAGTTTTAATTTCAGAGCTGTTCAACTCTGAATTCAAAACCTGCAGAGTTGGCATCTAAGGCTATAGAAACGAGTTGGCATCCAAGGCTATAGAACTCTGCCCTGCTATTTACTCATATATATATATATATATATATATATATATATTCGACTCCCCCGTCGTATTCAACGTATGAGGGTCAAGCAGATCAGTTCCTTGGGACCGACAGCCCAGACACCAGCATATATGATTTGATTATAGTTGTGAAGGCTTTGTGCAGAACCATCTATACATTTTGAAGGCCCGAATACAGAGACCTAGTGCACTACGTGCCACAAGGTCCCCAAGCGGCCTTCCGCAGGTTTTGAATTCAGAGTTGTCCTTCTCCTAGGACAGTTGCCATCCAAGGCTATAGAACACGGTCTGTTCTGCTATTTACCTATATATATATATATATATATATATATATATATTCTAAACTTAAGGTTGGGGTGCTACCCCTGAGCTGAGGGAAAAATATGTTTCTTAATATATACATGGAGTACTGTACCGGCACTCAATGAACGATATTATATATTTGCACACACACACACACACACGCACGCACACACACACACACACACACACACACACACACACACACACACACATATATATATATATATATTCTGTTTATATGTTATTTTTATAGATACAAATATTTAAGTAATGCTCCGTTTATAATTAATAGTATTAACAACATTTAACGGCCTGAATGCCCGGGAAATTTTATAGAAAATATGTTTCCTCCGACAGGAATCGAACTTGTACCCTACACGCAATCTTCTTATGGCCTGACGTGCTATACTGTTTAGCTACAAAATTTAACCTTGCTAACCAGATGCTTCCTCTGTAGCCAAATGGCATAGCACATCAGGTTATAAGACGGTTCCGTGTAGGTTTGATTCCTGTCGGTGGACATTAAATGTTGTTAATACTGTTTATTATTGACAGTGCATTCATTTAAATATTGGTATCTATAAAACTAACGTATAAACAGAAAATATGTTAAAAGAATAATCGGACTTTGTCCATTTCATAATAGATATATATTTCTCCATCCCTTCTTCTTCTTCTTCTTCTTCTTCTTCTTCTTCTTAAAAATATCTCCGGTTGCCGGAAGTTATCTTTTTGATGGCGCCTTACAATCCATCACTGCATAAGGAAACCGCCTGTCCGTCGTGGACACGTGACACTGAGACTGAGAACATATTTTTTAGCCCTGCAGATCACTGGCAAATTAGTCGACTATTGATCTTGTCGACGTCCCCTAAGTTGTTATTGAATTGCCATGTTAGTTTCTCTAATCAGAAAAAATACAGTGTGGACGTCGTCATAATTGCTGTTGTCTTTCCTTATTGGCTTTTTATATTACTTTTTTCTTTTCTTGCTGATTTATTTTTATCAAATGTTTCTGGCGGATAAGCGCAATGAAAACATGATTTGTATTTTTTGTTATTTTTACGATTTTCCCTTTTTATGCTGTTTAAATTATTATTTTGCTTTCTTTTTTGCTTTCTTTAAAATGAGTTCTTTAAATTTTTTGACACGTATTTTTTATTTTTTTGTTTTTGTTTTTGCTTTTACTGTTTTAACTAACGGAAGTTAATTTAGTATTAATTTTATTTGCTGTTATATTTTATTTTAATAGCTGAGATGATTCTTATTATTTTATCATATTTTATTTCTTAATTGTTTTCTTTTATTTATATTCATTTGATTTCCTTTTCTTTATTTTATTTTAATTTTTTATTTATTTTATTATCTTTATTTTATTTTATATCATATTTTATTTTATAGCATTTCTATTATTTTTCTATTTTATTTCTTTAATATTTTATTATTTTTTATTTAATTTATTGCATTATATTACTCTAATTTTATTTTATATTTTTTTATTTTACTTATGATTTTATATTTCATTTTATATTATTATTAATTTATTGCGTTCTATATTTTATTTTATATTTTTTATTTAGTTTTATTTTATTTATCTTTATTTTATTATTAGGTGAACTAATTTTCATTAACTTCGTCGTTATTAATATCAAATTGTTGTTGTTGCTGTTGATAATGATAATGGTACTGGTTGTGGTGATGCTGGTGATGATGATGAAGATGATGATGAATGATCTTAGTAACAATAAAAATAACAGTAACAACACATGCCTCAACATCGTCAGTTTTTCTTTAATTCTCTTCATTAGGATTACTCCTCATTAGGATACTGTAATTTTATTTTATATTTTTATTTTACTTATGATTTTATATTTCATTTTATATTATTATTAATTTATTGCGTTTTATATTTTATTTCATATTTTTTATTCAGTTTTATTTTATTTTATTTATCTTTATTATAAGCTGAACTAATTTTCATTAACTTCGTTATTATTAATATCAAATTTTTGTTGTTACTGTTGATAATGATGATGGTGCTGGTGGTTGCGGTGGTGCTAGTGATGATGATGATGATGATGATGATAATGATGATGATAATGAATGATCCTAGTAGCAACAATAATAACAATAACAGTAACAACAAATGCCTCATCATCGTCGGTTTTTCTTTTATTCTCTTTATTAGGATGTTTTCTAAATGCATTTGAATTCGTAGTAGTGACAAACTTACTGACACATACCAGACTAGAGACAAACAAACAGAAGCATATCATGTCTACTTTCGATGACATTACAAAAAATAAGAAACACCTAAATAACACTGGAGGCTACACGGCTGTGACATCGTGAAATATCGATGGAGAAGACATCAGATAAAGCCGCACACATAAAAAAAAATGAACGTTCAAAATCAAAATGTAATCTCTATGTACAAAAGGCAGGATGTGTGTGTGTGTGTGTGTGTGTGTGTGTGTGTGTGTGTGTGTGTGTGTGTGTGTGTGTGTGTGTGTGTGTGTGTAACGAATGCACGGCCGCAATTTTCGACGGATTTGCACCAAAATTTACATGCACATGCTCCAAGTTAGCGGGAAGGCCAACACCGACTTTGCATTTCCAAACACCCATCGATAGTGGAAAAAGTCGATTTTTTTTATGCTTCTACGGCAGTTTTCATTTAGTTTGCGGCCATTTTCTACTGGCCAGAGTGAGAGCCAATAGCTGGCTGCCACAAATAGGCAGGAAGATTCTATTGGTCAGCGTGAGAGCCAACAACTGACTGACACGAATGCTAACTAGCATGCTAGCATGCAAAAAAATCGATAGCTGCATTCGTCACAAGTGGGAAAAATTTAAATCTGCATGGCACTTTACTCCAATTGGCTCATTCGCTTCCTTAAACTCAACATTGATTCTGATTCCACAGAACTGGGTTGGGTGTGAAAAAGTATTTGTTGTTAACATTCTTTTTTCATTTGGTTTTTCCAGTTACGAGTCCTTTTTTAAAGCTGACCGTTTTGTGTTCATTTTGTTTAGTTCTTTTTTCGTAACAGATTTAATGTTTAGTATAGAGCTTAGAAAAAATTTGCAGTGTGAGATAGGAAAGAAGTAAGGCATGTAGCAACATTAGCACGGCAAAGGGCACTCCTTTAAAGGCAAGGAAGGGCAAAATATTTTAAGTCAAGTGATAGCGATTGCTGTATGAGTCGAACGATTTTTGAATCAAGCACGGGCAACGCCGGGCCATGCTGCTAGTGGGAAATAAATATATGAGAAATGAAATAAATACCTAGGTAACAAACTTGTTGATTCATCTGTATATGCATAATAAAATATGTAATCTATTGAATATAATTATACGAAAATTTTTCATATACAGGTGAATCAAAATTGGGTATACAGTTGTTTAATTATTCATATACTAACATGACATTTTTTACGTGGTAGTGTCACAATTCACAACCAAAGATAACTTCGCCGAACTGTTTTTTCAGCAAGATATCCTCAACAAGATTTCATTATGCCTTGACAATAAGGGACTATCGTGGCCAAACCTTCCCACGCCGTTCAATCGAACGACGTGGCAGTATTAAAAGGCCAACTTGTTCACTCGACTTGACGCCAATGAAATTCTTTTTTGGAATCGCAGGAAAGAATAAGTTTCATGAGAAAAAATCCCACACAGTAGACAAATTAAAAGGGTCCATCTTGGAGGCATTTATTGTCATTGATGCGATCAGAATTTGGATCGTACCGTGTGTCACAATGTTCTAGAGAGGTTCTAGGAATATTGCAAGGTTGAAGAGGGGTATTTCTTCGGAGATTAAACAGTGTTAAACAAATGTATTTACAAGAAATAAATATAAATGTAATAAAAACTGTTTACCTATTTTTAGGTGACTGTATTTATCGGTACAACTTATATTAATTGATCTATTTATTTTTTTATTCAGGTGCTCTTTAGGATCTGCATTGTTAACAGGGACAAGAAATGGCTTGTCAATTTTAACGCCCCCAAAACGAAACTGTACTCTTTAAATCGTCTTTTGCCTTCCATCAGCATATGGCAGATGCTAACTCCAGTTGAATGACACATTGCACCTTATCGAGCTAACATTTTCCACAGACATGAAGAGAAAAATTACATGGAATCAATTTCTTGGTCTACTATATTTGTTTCACTGTGTCGCGCTAGACAATTTTCTCGACAGAATCTATCTTGCATATTTATAAGTCTACCATTCGTTCATGATTTGAATATTGCTGTGACATCTGGTTTGGTGTTTATACCATATATTTAGAATCTGCAATTTTATCGATCCTGACCTAGCAGCTTGGCTTCTGTCACTTTCCCACCTCCGTCACATAGCTTCCATGTGCCTTTTCTATAAATAGTTTTATGCTTAATGTTCTGATGAACCATCCACTTTGGTACCTCGACTTTATGAATTTAAGCGCAAAAAATAGAGGGACGATGTGGTTTCATCATTTTACTGTTGAAATGTCAAGATGTAATTGTAAGTTCTATGCTAACAGTATTTTATTTCGCACTTCTCTCCTGTGAAACTCTTCTTTGGTTTCTTACTTCCCAACAAAGTTTGATCTTCAATAATTTAAATCCAATGTCAATAGTTATCTTCTGTCTTCTTAATTCTTGTTCTTTTATTGTTTTTCAGTTGTTCTTTTTGTTGTTTTTAATTTTCTTATATTCTCTGAAACTCAGTGACTCCTTCTATTTTAGTGACTTTATTGCTTTGCCTTGGCTGAAATTAAAAAAAAAAAAAGCATGTGCGTGTAGCGTAATTTTTATCGATGAGAAATTCAAATCAGTAAACTGAATTCACTTTTACATTGATTCTTCGGGGAAAAAACTTAGATACATTTCTTCTCCTCCAGCTATGGATTAAATGTCAGAGTCGACTGTGCTCTCTTGCTTTGGATGACAGCCAATCTCAGAGAAGTGCTACTCTGAATCCCAAATCGTGGAAAAAGCAACAGGAAACCACCCCATGCGAATTCACAGACCATAAAAAGGACGCCGTGAAGAGCTATGATTGTCTACTTCCTAAAGAGACAAGACATTAAAACAAACCCGACTTTTAGCGACTGCCTTTGCGATTTCTGCCGTTCGATACTGTGCGTTGGAAAAATGTCGCTTTTATCACTGTCGCCATTTTTTAAGACTAGACTTTGCATGACACGCTCTTTCCCCAGTGCACTTTCCTCGGTTTTGTGTTGAAATGACGTAATTATCTCAATAAATATTAAGATCAAAGACTATAACATTTCTTCAGCTTAATCTAATTTTCTCTCTTCACTTTTATCTTACCTTCTTTTATTTATTTTCTCACTGAAACACAAGAAATCGGACAACTGTAATGCAAAATACAAAGAAATGACATAATGACATACATTTTCCACGGCATATATATGTAAAAATCCTAAAGTTTTCGTATTCTATATCTGGGTGGTTACCTTTGATTGCTCTGTCTTAATGATATTATTATTATTATTATTATTATTTTCTTTGATTTCTGGCGTTTACACATTTCTTTCCGGGTCCCGCCCAGGGACCTAAGGTTAGAGGTGGCGTCATGACACCCTCCACTGACAAAAAAAAAAGTTAAATTACATAGATAAAGCCCTTCGTAGGGTGTGGGCTGTACTTGTCAGAACAATATTTTGTATCTCCTTTAGGCATGGACTTCCAGGAATCCCTTCAATTAGTCTACTGCATTTTTTTCCAACCAGTCCTAGGGCTCCAACTACAACAGGGATTGTTGATGTTTCCATGTGGCACATTTTCGAGATTTCTATTTCAAGGTCCTTGTACTTTGACAACTTTTTGAATATCTTCAAAGATACATTGCAGTCAGCAGGGACTGCCATATCAATAAGGAGGCATCGTTTTTGTTTGTGGTCTTTAATAACAATATGTCCTATCTCCGTAACCGGGTCTGGGTGGTGTTCATACCAGTTTCTTTCAGTTTTCTTCCCGTAGAAGTTGCAGATTTTCCAGTGCAGATATTGGCCCACTCTGTCATGTCGGGTTTTATATTCAGTGGGTGCCAACACCGTACAACCTGCTACAAGATGATCAATCGTTTCTGGATATTTATCACAGAATCTGCATTTTGGGCTGACACAATATTTTAGTATATGTGCTTGATAATTCCTAGTTAGCAACCCTGCGAAGCAAGGATAAAACCTTAAGTTTCCGCTTTCAACCCTGCACTACGTAGCCACTGACGGGTACGGGTTTTGTCTACGTCAGATTATTATTATTATTATTATTATTATTATTATTATCATCATCATCATTCGATTTCTGCTATCTCTGCGGAAAGACCTTTCGTGGTGTGTTGTTATTGCCACATTTCATGTTACTCCGATGAAGTTGCTAGCGTTACATAGACAAAGTTCTCCTTAGTGTGTGTGCTGTACTTAATAAGACAATTTTCTGTATGTCTCTTAAGCTGGGGTTTCAGGGATTCTTTCAATGTGTTGTTTTGTTCCATTTTTATAATTCCAAGTGCACCTATTACCACTGGTATTATTCTTGTTTTCAATTTCCACATTTTTTCTATTTCAATTTCCAGGTCTTTGTATTTTGATAGTTTTTCAAATTCCTTGGTTGCTATGTTACAATCCGCTGGACAAAGCCATATCAATTAGTAGGCAAGTTTTTTCTTTCTGGTTTTTGACAATAATGTCCGGCCTATTTGCTTTAATTTTTCTGTCTGTGTGGATGGTATAATCCCATAGAATGGTGACATCTTCTATTTCTGTAACCGGCGCTGGCCGATGTTCATACCAGTGTTTGCTTACACATTTTCCAAAGTGTTTGCACATTGTCCAGTGTAAGTATTGCCCCAATCTATCGTGACGATTTTTATATTCATTTGGGGCAAGTATAGAACATCCTGAGATTAGATGGTCTATTGTTTCTTGGTATTTGTCACAGAACCTGCATTTTGGATCCACATTATTATGTATGATATTTGCCTGAAAATTCCTAGTGAAAAGACTCTGGTCTTGCGCTGCAAGAATAAAGCCTTCAGTTTCAGACTTTAATCCAGATGCTCGTAAATTATTATTATTATTATTATCATTATTATTATTATTATTTTCATTATTATTATTGTTGTTGTTGTTGTTGTTGTTGCTCTGTACTTCCGTACAGAGCATTGTATTTACAAAATCGTTTTCCCTAAAGCAATTACAGTTTAGAAATGTCATAATCGACATTTTGGGCGAAGCAGATTCCTTGTTATATTACTGTTAAAAGCCAAAATATCTAAAGAAATACCCCAAAAGGATATAAAGAAACAAAAAAAATATGAAAAGGAGAATTCTACATACATGCGCATACACACACGCGTACACAAGCACACACGTGTATACACATGCGCATACATACACACACGTGTATACACATGCGCATACATACACACACAGACACAAAGAGCTATGTCAACCTAACGACAATGAATAGCCGATAAATTATTTTCTAACGTACTATGAAAATAAGGAAAATGAGAAAATCAGCAAACAATTGCTGATGACTCCTGAACCGAACGATTACAAAAAGGTGTGTCTACGAGACTATGAAGTCGGGATGCTGAATATAACATCAATCAGCTAAGTGACAAATTTTATATTTGCATTAATCCTCTCTCTCCCCACTCTGTCCCCACTCCCTCTCCGTATCTATCTAATACGCACATATTCATATATACTTTTACATGAAAATGTGCAACATCTTTAATGTCTATATGTATATTTAGATAAATACACACTCTCTCACTCACTTTGGTGTATATATATATATATATATATATATATATATATATACACACACACATATATATTTGTATATATATATATATGTGTGTGTGTGCGTGTGTGTGTGTGTGTGTGTGTCTTTGTGTGCATGTATGTATGTATTACTTACATTTAATTTGTTATAATTCTAAATCTGTCATGTGATTCGCAGAAGAAACTAAAAGTACTACTTTCTACTTTTAAATGTGAATCATTGAATATGAAAAATTGAATTCCTCCACTAAAATATATTCCTTCGGACGGCAAGAAAAACAAAACAAAAAAAAAGTACCAAGCAAAGCTGACAGAAGCAAAACTAAATAAATAACTAATAAAACAATTAAAAAAAACATGGAAAAAATCATGTCATCCAGTAGAACGTCTTTTTGACAATAGATGTCGTCAGGTAGCAGGTAAAAGGTCAACAACAGCGAAATCCTTTTTATCGTTTCACAAAAAAAAAAAAAAAATGTTAGGTATTCTTTTCCCAAGAAAGTCTACACTGACACCCGCCGATATACGGACCATAACCCACTCTCGAGTCGTACCCTGATTAATTGTTATTATAAATAGATCAACAATCAATGCAACAACCGTTGCTCATTATTTTTGCTTGTAGTTTGACCGTTTATTTTTTTACCGACATATTAAAAAAAAAAAAAAACTAATTTATCGTATCTTTACCGTCACGTTTATAACAAAGATGTGGGTAAGTCTATTATTGTCATCTTAGTTACCACCCACTATCATTTTGGCTTTGAGGACAGCATAAGCCTCATAAAAATGACTTGAATTGTAGGCGAGGTTGTTAGAAAAATACTTTGGATTATTTCTGATGACATGTATACAAAAACACTTTTTTTTTTTTAAAGTAAAGGAATATTCATCAGTGTGTGTGTGAACGTACACATATTCGCACTCAGTTTGTAGTTGCGCGTACCAGTTAATAGATAGATAGATAGATAGATAGATAGATAGATAGATAGATAGATAGATAGATAGATAGATACGAACAGACTGAGATAGATAGATAGATAGATAGATACGAACAGATTGAGATAGATAGATAGATAGATAGATACGAACAGATTGAGATAGATAGATAGATAGATAGATAGATAGATAGATAGATAGATA
The DNA here is from genome assembly GCA_903632075.3 of Acanthosepion pharaonis. Lineage (NCBI taxonomy): Eukaryota > Metazoa > Mollusca > Cephalopoda > Sepiida > Sepiidae > Acanthosepion > Acanthosepion pharaonis. The sequence goes on along the minus strand of CAHIKZ030000906.1, from coordinate 739,532 downwards.
GATAGATAGATACGAACAGATTGAGATAGATAGATAGATAGATAGATAGATAGATAGATACGAACAGACTGAAATAGATAGATAGATAGATAGATAGATAGATAGATAGATAGATAGGAAGAGTCTGACATAGATAGATAGATAGATAGATAGATAGATAGATAGATAGGAAGAGTCTGACAGATAGATAAATATATATAGAGAGAGACAGAGAGATAGGAAGACAGACAGTTAAAAAGCAAATACACACACGCACACGCGCACGCACTCATGCGCACACAACACACACACATTCATACACAACACAACACACACACACACGCGCGCACACACACACACACACACACACACACACATATATATATATATATATATATATATATATATATATATATATATATACAGGCATAGAAAAATAAACTGAAATCAAAAGAAAATTATACAAAAGAAAATTTAAAATGTGAAATAATCAATAATTTATATATCATTTATTGTTCGTTTTCATTACAATAATCTCGTAAAATCTCAGAAAACCTCGTTACATAACCAGCGGAGATGGACGTCTTTGCCATCAGAATTCCGTTCATTCTAATAAAAGAATAACAATATTTCTTTCAATTTCCTTCAGCAAATTTTAGCGGAATAACTATGAGCATTTGAAAAGACATACCAGAAACTATTAAAAGATTTAATCTAAAATTTGCCGTTATAATGCCTATATACGAATGAATGTTACAGTTGTGGCTTTATGCATGTCTGTGTACTTATGTGTGTGTGTCACATACAATAGAGACTTGTTTACGTAATTCACTTTGAAAACTTTTTTTTTATTTTGAAATTCACAATTGGCTTTTGTGCACAAAATCCATGCAGTGAACAAAACAATTTAAAGAAAATCACATTTAGAAAATTCATTAACTTGATTGTTTAATTCTTAAGTTGTTTGTTTGTCCAGTTTATTAATTTGTTTGTTAAGACCATTTTAGAATAATCACTACGAGGTATTATTTTTGCATAGCTTAGTCCACAATCTAATCGGACACTTTATTCCATCTTCGAAACTGTCAATGGGGTCTGCATTTTACGTATTCATATGTGTGCATTCAGTCATTTTTGTCAATAATGTTCACTCTGTACAAGACCTAAATGCCATTTGAGGTAGAAGGTTACCGCATCACAGTTTATAGGGATACGTCAAGAATATAACGGTTAATCGTAAATTTAGTCAAAGGCAAGCATCATCTTAGTAGTGGGCTCCACAAAGCAGCAGTTAATGAAAAGAAGCTTCTCGAGGGGAACTAAGCAATGGAATGCAAAGGGTGGTTTTCGACAATAGGCGTGGCATGGTGGGTCTTAGCCGTGAAGATTAAAATTCGTGGAACCAAGGAATGTAGTTCGTCTGAGCACTTTCCATGAAAATAGTGATAGAGCAACGAGAAGCTTGCGACATTTCATCTATGGGAAAGAAGTCGTAGGATGGGAAATATTTAATCAACCACAAGGACGCGGAGATGCATTTGGCCTCTATCGAAACTTGGAAATTAAAACGTGAGCAGCTCCTGAATATATATACTAGCAATACTCCACGTTTCAGCCTGATCTGGTTCTTGTAAAGGTAGAAGATAGCAGAAGTTTGGTACTTATTAGAGAAGTACAGGGAACCGATCATTTTTTTTTGTCAGCATCTTTATATGAGTCCCACCTGCAACCCCTTTTCCCACAGTCGAAAATCGACCAGAATCGTCCTTATGAGTTGTTACAAATTGTGGGTGAGTATGTGCCATTTTATGGCACTTTGAACAGTGGACCTGAGATGTTTACTCAATTTACAACCCATAAGGTCGATAATACTAGCATCTTATATAGGTTCTGTTACCGAAAACATCTCGATGTGAGAGAAGATCCTTACGCAACTCAACATAAATCTCATCTGATTCAGCAGGTAATAAGAATGTTTGAATATTTCTTTTTTTGCATCTATGCATTGAGTGTATAATTGCATAAATGAAGGCTGATTTGTCTGCATTGGGGGATTAAATCTATCTAAAGTTGTTTTACGTGATTAAATAGTACTATTAGAAGTAAATGTGATAGATAGATAGATAGATAGATAGATAGATAGATAGATAGATTGAATGTTACTTGTAATAGAAGCTAAAAGGAGACGAAAAGTATGATAGATAGATAGATAGATAGATAGATAGATAGATACATAGATACATACATACATACATACATACATATTGAAATAGCTAGCTAGCTATTTAAATAGATAGATACAAGCAAACTGGTATATATATATATATATATATATATATTTATATATCGAGAGAGATAGAGAGATAGATACGTTCTATTTGCGGCTTCTAAAATGATAAAAATAGAAATTCTTAACCAATAAATTTTGTCAATGTATATATAATAACAGAAACGGGTGTAAGACGAGGATATGCATTCTGACCGTACTTATTCAACCTATAAGGCGAGAGGATTCTGAAAGAATTAACAACATAAAATATACAGATGACACCCTGTTGATAGAAGGAAGAACAAGAACAAGACGATAACTTCGATTGCAATTCAACATTACAAGTCATATATCTTCTTCTTCTTCTTCTTCTTCTTCAACATGATAACTCATAGCACACATTATATATTTTTCTTCTTTTCTTCTTCTGTTTCTTCTTCTTCTATTTTTTTTCTTCAACACGATTACTCCTATTACAACTCATTATTACACCTAGTATATCATCATCATCATTATCATCTTCATCATCATCATCATCATCATCATCATCATCATCATCTTTTTCTTCTTCTTCTTCTTCTTCTTCAACACGAAAGCTTTCATTGCAAATCAGCATTCCACATTATATATTTTCTTCTTTTCTTCTTCTTCTTCTTCTTCTTCTTCTTCGTCTTCTTCTTTTTCTTCTTCAACACGAAAACTCTCATTGCAAATCCGCATTCCACATTATATATTTTCTTCTTTTCTTCTTCTTCTTCTTCTTCTTCTTCTTCTTTTTCTTCTTCTTTTTTTTCTTCGACACGAAAATTCTCATTGCAAATCAGCATTCCACATTATATATTTTCTTCTTCTTCTTCTTCTTCTTCTTCTTCTTTTCTTTTCTTCTTTTTTTCTTCTTCAACACGATAACTCGATATATATATATATATATATATATATATATATATATATATATATATATATATATAAAAAAAAAATTGAGAAATATAAACAGTTAATTACTGATACACTGAAGAGTGGTCGGACTGGTCCGTCTACAAAACACTTGAGCCAGGATGCTGAAGGTAACATCAATCAGCTGACAAACTCATATTCATATTATTTATATGTGTGTGTGTGTTCATGTATATTTTAAACGGTATTTGAATATATATATATATATATATATATATATATATATATATATATATATATATATATATACTGGCATTTTAAAACTCACCTTTTAGATGGTAAAGGCATTATTTTCCCTACCACCACCATCACTGTCAGTGTTCCTGCTACAACCAACGATTTGAGCGTTATCACAAAGTGCCATTATTCCCACAACTGACATCACATTCACCTCAACCCACCAATGTATTTTCCTATTATTTCTACCATAATGGTCACCTACCATCATCATTGCCACAAGCTAAACATTCCCTTCTTCAACTTTATTCTTACGGCTTCCTTGACCACTTGAGGTTTCGTGACATCTCTTACGTCTGAATCTAAATAGATGACTTGCCTTCTATAAAATAAAGAGAGAAAAGTCTCTGAAAATCGAAATTGAAAGAATAAAAATAAAATAAAATAATACAAATGATACTGCAATGATAACAGAATTTGTAAGAAATCTTTTGCATTTGTAAAACAAACAGAATAAAAAAAATATGACGCTCAGGAACGGACAGTCACTCTTAAAGAAACCAACGTCCGTAAGCACTGAGCAGCACTGAACGAACTGATTCTAATGTAGAGAGCATCGTTACAAATGAATCTGCATTAAGAACAGTGTAAATAATAAAACAAAATAAAAAATTAAGAAAGCAATGTGATAATAAAAACTAATAAAGCAAAACTTTAGAACTCGGTAAAGAGCCCATGAAACAGTATGAAAAGACAACAAAACAGGGAAAGAGATTAAAGACAATAAACAAAACATAGAACTGAACAAAAAATAAAGTTAATAGCTACTTCGATAGCCGGGGATTATACAATATATTATATTATCTAGGCTTATACTAAAATCTTATGTTTATATAATGGGCTACTATTCAGACTACGAAAGGAAGTCTTAGCAAAGAAATACAGAAACAATGCTGATAGTAAGAACAATGTACTCAGAGATAATAAGAATAATATCAATTAATGACAACGATAATGATAAAGTTAAGGACTACTGGTGATTATTTCTAAATTAAAGAAATATTCATAGATAAAAATTAGATCATTACTTATTATTTACTGTTAGTTTTTAAAACTAGTTTACACTTAATTATATATTCGATTAATCATCAAAAAGGCTTTTAAATTTAAATCAAATGAACAATATTACTGCTACTTATACTAGCAATAATAATAATAATAATAATAATAACTCTATGATGCATGTAGATAGTATACTCTTATCAGACTGGGTATCATGATGGGTATATTGGGCTTTGAATATTTGCACCCCAGCATCATTTTGTTGACATAAGGCTCTCACACTCAATATTAATAATAGTCCGACTGTAGTTTAAAAACAGTAAAATCGATCCTGCTGACCGAAACACTCCTCTGTGGCGAAATCGGTAAAGGCACGTCAGGCTATACGACAGTTCTCTATAGGATACAGGCTCGATTCCTGTCGGCAGATGTATATATTTTATTAAAATTTCTCGGACATCCAGGCCGGTAAATGTTATTCGTAAAGGTAAAATAAATTCCGTGGGTGTATAATCCATGTGGGTCCTGGTGATACAAAAATATTAAAATTGATCCACAAAAAGAGATTTCGATGTATTTTATTTGTACAGATCAATATATGAATAACCAGAAAATTTTCTTTTTACCTCATGTAAGGAGGAGACTGGAGCAGTACAGGGAACTGATCGCTTCTCCAGCATCTTTAACGATGTATGTACGAGTTCCACTTGAGCTCTGGGTTGGATTTAAGTCTCAAATTCTGAGTCACATCAGCAATGATGGAATGTCACTGGGTCGAATTTTAGCGACATTGAACGTGACGAAGCAGTTTTTCGCCTGTTACACTTAGGATAGATCAGCTGTCAGTCTCTGGTCACCTAGAGTTTCGGAGGTGTACCCATATACCGTTGTATCATCAGTGTAGATATTCATAAATATTTGGGGTATACTCTGAATCAGATCATTTATGTAAACTAGAAAGAGAACTGGACCGAGAAACGAACATAGTCCTGCCAAAGAACAACACTCATGAGCTGAAGATTACATTTAAGCATGAAATGGACTGTCGCTGCTTGGTGTCGAATTCGTCAAGCAGATCAGTTCCTAGGAGCCTACAGCCCAACACCAGCACATAAGATTTGATTATAGTAGTGAAGGTTTTGTGCAGACTACAAACTACACTTTTTGGAGGACCGCATACAGAGACTTGGGATACTATGTGCCACAAGGTCTCCAAACGAGCCTCCGCAGGTTTTGAATTCTGAGTTGTCCTTCTCCTAGAGCAGTTGCCACGGCTATAGAATCCAGTCTGCCCTGCTATCTACCCATAGCTGGAGGGAGAAGAGTTTCCATACCTTTCCTATATATATATATATATATATATATATATATATATATATATATAGTACCGCGCGCGTGTTAATATGAAAGTTATTTTTAGTAGATAACCTTATTTGAATAGAATGTTATTTTTTAGTGTATACCCGTATTTTAGTAGAAAGTTTTTTTCGTCTACCAGCCCGCACATTAGAGAAAAGGTAAAATATCTGCAACCACTTCTTACGATAAACCACTGTCTGTACCGTTTAGACCGCTCGGCTACGAAGAGCCTTGCAGCCAATCAAATTTCTTGTTTAAAGTTTGTTATAGGGTTAGTGTGTTCATTATTGGTAATAGTTTCTAGTTATACGTTTTTGGGACTTAGATATCAACACTGAATTCTGACTGTAGTATCTAAAATTCAATAAAACATTAGATTAGGGAGAATATTTTCTCAAATTTTTTAGATTTCTGACTACTTAAAAATTATATAAAAAAGGCGCTCACGTTATATTCGACAATTATGCTTTACAGATAAATCCCCAGTAGAACGGTATTAGATAAATATCTATCTCCCATCAAGCTGTCAAGATGTGAAAAGCTTAAATAAACCGCTACCACCGGCTTAAATAATGCATATCTGAGATATTTTAAACTTAACGTCAATAATATTTGTTTCCAATCAATTTAAATTACTTCTGAAATGCAGCAATTTTCTTATTGGAAATATGCCATTTAATTATCATTATATATTAGCTTGAAATTTAAATTAAATTAAAAGCTTCAAGAAATATTTTTCATTTTTGAAAATTAATTTTAAATCTTAGATATCGCAAATATGTAGAGGCACCTATATAAATATGTGGATCTATCTATCTATCTATCTATCTATCTATCTATCTATGTCCGTCTCTATCTGTCTGTCTGTCTGTCTGTCTATCTATCTATCTATCTATGTCAGTCTGTTCATATCTATTTATCTTTGGATATTTCGACGTGGTGATTAGCAAGCTTATCTCGTTAGAAAAATTACAACTAATTCTTTTGGATTTGTGCCACATTTAAGCTACGCTTAGAAAATTATCACGTTTTTTAATCTCGTTGGAACACAAGTTCGTGATGTTTATTATTCGGTGGCATTGGAACACGTAATTTTGTTTTATATGTTAGTGAAAATTGTGGCATATATGCATATTTTGAACGGTTACATTTTAATGAGTCTTTTTATAACTGTTGAATTGCGAATTTTATTTATTTACTTTTATTTTTTGTTAAATGCATTTTCATTAACTGACGAAAAAAATATGTACAAACAGTAAAAAAAGACATGTGCCGTTTATGTAGATGGTGCCATAGATGAGAGTATTATTATCCATAAATGCTTCACTTGGGTAAAAAGTGGATATTGAAGAGTTATTCTGCATATATTATATGAACATTACAAAGCATTTGGATATGTTTAGATACGTGAACAATAAGATGTTTGAATGTTTCATGATTTAATGGAAAATAGTTCAATGAACTGCATTTTTATCTGCAATTCTCTACTCAAATGCCACAAAAATGGACCATTTTTTTTTAAAATGCGGAGCAATACAGGTTCCAGGGGAAGTCAAATGAATGAAGATTAATCACTCCTGAAACCGAATTTTATCCGAAGAAGGTGATGCTGTGTATCTCGTATAGTTAGAAAGGCATTTTGTATTATAAATATCATTCGCAAAATCAGACGTTAAACTCAAAAAAGCACTGATTAAGGATAAAAATTGATTGAAAACGTGCGGAATTGTGAAGTTGTAATCTGTCGTCTTACATGATGACAGTGCCAGATCTATAAATAAAAGATACAGTGTGTAACAGAAAAATTGTCCAAATCGTGTAACAGCAAAATTTTCCAAATGTAAGATTAAGCTCTGGTACCTTAGAAATGATTAAAGATATCTTACTGAAATTCTCCGAAGTTTTTATAACACTATTGGATTCTACTTTGAAGAATAAAAATGTATAATTACTCTTCAAGCTTAACAGAAGAATCGTGAGGAAATCGATCATAAATGAAAATCGTTAATTAAACATAGATAAAGATTGGAAGCACATGAAGAATTGAAATAAAATTCAAATGGAAGCTTAAAAACTGGTATTTATTTCTAAATGAAAAGAACAATTCCAAACTGTTAAGCATCAAGAGTTGCCCCGCCTTCGGCAATGACATCCTCAACCCTCCTTATGCCCCACAAGCTTTTTTTAATGAATTCTTCATCAATGTTTTCCACCCAAGTTATATTGATTAATTTTTTTGAGAGCTTGCAGGTTACTGTGGGACATCTCACAAGCTTTTCTGGTCAGTTTTTTCCATATGCTGAAGTCTAAGAGGTTCAAATCAGGCGATGAAAACGGCCAAATCTCCTTATCCCAAAACCTGTTCATGAACTCATCCCTGAGAAATTTTTGATGGAAGCCAGATTATGAATGTGGGTACCATTACCGAAGGCCTGAATGATCTCTTTTCTCTCACTATTGCTCAATTGTGAAGACATAGTGGGGCTGACACAAAACGATTTTAAACTGTTCTATTTCTAGCTGAATAACTGAAAGGGTCTTTCAATGATTCTTACGACAAATGGTATCAAGATAGCTAAACGTCTTATCTGAAAACCAGGAAAAAAGAAAATCAATTAGATTAGTTTTTTTTTTTTTTTTTTTTTAGATATCACTCATTTTATGGGATGGGCAATTACCCCACGCTGTTACACGATCTGGAAATTTTGCTGTTACACCCAGTAAATAGATAAAAGAAATGAACTGGATTTAAATTTTTGAAGGTCGTAGTTGATAGGAAAGATAGTTGATAGTCGAGATAGTGTTCCACAAAAAAGATATGCGAGAAATGAAGCTATTATCATATAAAATACGGCTACAACTATCAATGTAAACAGTTAAACATTGAAAACTAGCTGCCAGTCTAGAAGTATACTTAAATTCGTCAAGCTGAGACACCAAAGAGGAGAGTTCATCAGAATAATTACCATGAAAATGTGTATAGAAAGACCATGTTGCGGCGATGAGAAAGAAATTGAAGTCGAGTTGCCAGTTAAAGGCAGATAACGTTGCATATTCTTCTTTGAATTTTCTAAGAAATCTCCAAATATATAACAGAAGGATAACACCAGATGTGACAGCAATATTCGATTCACTAATGAATAGTAGATTTAAAATGCGTAAAATAGATTCTGTCAAGAAAAATTATTTAGCATGATGTAGTCAGTCGTCTCCTCCTAGTAGTTGATTTAAAATAATTGTCCCACTTCATGCCAGTTGAAAATGGGGAACCAATAAGACATAGTGAGTTTCTCTTCCGGTGGTTAGCACCAGTCATAGTAATGAAATACAAAGAAAAGAGCCCTTTATGATGACTAATAGATAACAGTTCCGGTTTGGAGGTTTTAAGGTAAACAAGCCCTTTCTTTTCCCAGTTAACAATAGAATAAAGGTAATGTTCAAGAGCTGGTGCCAATTTGATTTTATCGAGAATTAACCCAGGAGTAAGTAGATGTTTTGTCAACAGATATACTAGTTGGGAACTGATGATATCAAGACTGACGTAGATGAAAATAAAGGCCAAAGTAAGCCCAATAATATAGCCCTGGGCGATACCTGCCCGCATTAATGTAAAACAATCTAGACGAGTGGCCGCTAAAGACAACTTTAATTACTCTGTTTGATGAGGAAGATTGGATCAAATTAAAGAAACGGTCAGATGTACGACAACCCTTAAGCGTTTGAAGAAAACCAACCTGCCAAATTGTGTGACATGTCTTCAGGATATCTAGAGCAATATCCCGAGCTTCACAATTCGCATCTAACGTTTAACAGACTTTTTCAGCGATGAGCGTAGACACATCGGTGGTTGAACTGGAGAAGCGGAAGCCATATTTTTGTCTGAAAGAAGACCTTTTTTTGCGAGATACTTAACTAATCCGAAGTTGATTAGAACCTTTAGTTCTTTGCTAAAAGAAGCAGAAGACTAATGTCGATAGTTCGAAGGACCAGACGCCTCTCCAGATTTCTTAAAAACAGTAACTCCAGAATAGGTTTAACAACAATCTGGAAAGCAAGAAGCAGAAAAGCATCTATTTTAGAGCTTTGAGAGAACAGGAGCCAGTTCAAGGACAAATGTCTTAAGGACAATTGCAAAGATACCATTAAGTCCACATATATTTTGGGGATCAAGTTTAGAGATGCTAGCGGAAACCATAGACGGATGCATATCAAATAGCAAAGACATAGTTCTAAGTAAAATGTTAAGCAGAGGTATTCCTGATGAGTTGAAAATAGAATTGGAGGAGAATTCGCGAGCATTCAGATTTAAGGGCAGAACATGATAGCACTTCAAATCGATTAAAGATGGGCTTGATTGACGACTTATACTTTAATACATTTCCTACAGAGCCGCTAGTAGTCACAAGAATCAAACTTGTGAGAAGTTATATAGTGTCTCAGAGAATAACAAATTAGCCTTTTTGAGGACACGTTTGCAGTTATTACAGACGGTCACAAAGACGCCTCTAGTATGATCAGAGCAATCATGTTGGTATGGTCGGAAAACCTATATAAATATATGTAAATGCAGTTATGAAAATTAATTATCTATATACTATGATATATACACGAGAGCTAATTTATTTTATAACTGATAGTCAGTAACAGTCAGCAGCATTATCATTATTATTGCCGGTATAATAATTGATATTATTGTTGACATTATAATAATTAATATTATATTGTCATATTATAATTTTAATTTTTCCTTAATTAGTTAATTAGTTATCGCAAACATTATGACCAGCCAAAACCTCCAGTACAATACACTATTTCGTTTTGATCACGAGAAAGATCAAAAAGACATATAAGAAACGTTGTAGGGCTTCATTGAAGAAAGAAAGAAAGAAAACAAGAGGAGGTGATAAAACTCTCATGTGCTTAATGTCTGCTTCAGTTAAAAGGCAAAAACTTGTCGATTTTTAATATTTTCATTTGTATCCCCTTACTTCTTTAAATAATAATCTGCATTCATATTTATTATTATTACCGCAAAATTTTTCCTAAATTTGTCTCGCTCAGATATTTAAAAAGGCGATAAAATAATAATTTGTGGAACTTGCCAGATGCTTATTTACTCATTAACTCATAAATTAAAACACATCAGAATATTAGAATAGGAAAACTGTGAAATTTTCACAGGTTTTTTTGTCGTTGTTATTATTATTATTATTATTATTATTATTATTTGCGTATGTTATGTTTCCTGCTTTCTATCCTATAGAGCCGGGTCCAAACTATGGTCCTTAGGCCCTATAGCAGAACTGACATTTAATTGATAGCACTTTTCTTAGTATATGGGATGTTACTAGTAAAGCGATCTTCTGGGCAACGTTGATGTTATCTGGGACACTGTTAGTAAAACTATTCGTTTCTTTTCTCATGAGGTACAGAGCTCGGATTACTATTGGTACAGTCTCAGTCTTCACTCCCCACATCCTGTTAATCTTTATCTCCAGATTCGTCTATTTAGATAATTTCTCGATAATTTTTATGGAGGTGTTTCTCTCAGATGGTACTGCTATGTCAATAAGCATGCACTTCCTGAATATTTTGTCTTTTATGATAATATCAGGTCTGTTACTTTTATTTCCGTGACAGTTTGAATTGACACATCCCAGAGTATAGTTACATTGTTATTTGGGGCAACTGGTTGGTGCTCATACAATCTCTCAGTGGTTTCGATTTTGTGCTTCTTGCATATCTTCCAGTACACATATATCGCTACTTTGTTATATCTAGGGTATATTCATTTTTTTACCTGAGATAATATGGTTGACAGTTTCATCATATTTTCCGCGGATCATGCATTTCGGGTTAGTTCCATCTTTGATTATGTGATAGTGATAGGCTCTGGTCGCGAGGCTTTAGTCCTGAGCTGCAATAATTAAGACTTCTGTCTCAGCTTTTACTCCGGTGCTCCTCAGTCACTGATGTGTTTTCTGTTGGTCCACGTCCGCTTCTTTCGTTCTTTTCATGTATTTGTCATGCAACGCCTTGTCCTCCTAGATTTGAATAACTTCATTGTTGTTTGGCTTTCTGTTTTACTCGTTTTGCGTAGATGTATTTATTGTTTTTAGTATTTTTAGCAGAGGATCATTGGTTTTATTAAGGTAGGCTTCCAATGTCATTTGTGTAGTTTTTAGAGTTAGTTTAAGTTGGATGAACCTCAGTCTCCTAAATCTCTTGTTGCATACAGCCTATCAACATCTGATTTTGAGTGGTGCATTCTCATTTGGGTAAGCATTTTTCTGGTCTTGGCGTCTAATCTTTTAATGTCATTCAACTTCAATTTAATAATGTTGAAGTTATATTTTACTACGGGTATAGCTAAGATGCTGATAGATTTCATTTTATTGGCCACATTAAATTCGCTTTCTAGTATCAAACGCACTGGCCTATTATAATAGGAGAAATTATTTTTCTCAGGGTAGTTGCATGTCCTCTCGGTTATGATAGAAGTGAGGATTTTGTACATTTTTGGTAGTCAGGTGATGGGCCTATAGTTTTTCGGGTTCTGCGTCTCTTCTATTTTTAGGAGTAGTGCGCCAGTTAGGGCGTTTTTTTTGTGTTTATGACTTTGTAATTACATGCCCGTGCAAGTTTTGGTGAGTGTAAGATGTCTATTCGGTCTATTCTTAGAGTTTTGCAGTTTTCAGTTTTACAGATGGCAGTGGTTGTTTCAATAATATTGATATCCATCCACTTGTTGGCACTCTATATGTGTGTATTTTTCCTGTTGTTGCTTGATCCATGTAGCTCTTTCATTGTGCAGTTTTCACACATCTTACACCAGAACTCCTCAACTTCCTGGATAATAGGTGTGTCATTTATCTCTATTTTATTTTTCCCAGTTATCAATATAGTTTCTTGGTATCTTCCTTGAAGATCTTGTTTTGCCAGAAGAATCTGTTTCTTTTTCCATAACGCCTGATTCTCTTTGCCTTCGCTTAAATTTGTTGTTTTAGCTTCTCTTTAACTATTGATACGTTAAAGCTCCCTTTCATCTGTCTCCTTTTTCTTTCTTTCATTTTGGAGCCCTTGTCTACTTCACTTAGAAGTGACAATTGTCCTCGTAGTTTATTTATTTAGGTTTCTATTTTTCCTTTCCAGACTGGCATTTTTCGTTTTCTTTTACGTTGTGCTTTTAATTTTTCACCTATTGTTTCTGCGATCGTTGCCGAGGTCGCGTATATAAGATAATTAATTTCTGTCATGTCCATCGGTCTTTCCATTTCGTCTCTTATTTTTCTAATTGCTTGGTTAGCGAGCTTAATAGTTTCCTTCATTTGGCGGTTCTTTCTTTCTTTTGAAATTGTCGGCCTTTCCTCGAAAGACATTTTCTTTACATTCTCCCCTTTATATCGGGCGTTTTTGTCATCTTTGTTCCTTTCTCATATTCGTCATTACCTTTCCCTATTTGTTTGTGTACCTCAGAGGGATTATTACAATTGTTTTCTATTTGTTCCTCTGCATGTGTCTCCTCTGGGTGATTGGCATTTACCCCGTCGATATTAACGTTTAATCTATTTTTGATGTGTTCTCGGGTGCTTTCTAGTTCAATGTCAGGTATGCTTTTTTCCGTAATGTCACGCCTAACATTGCCTAGCTTGTTGGCATCGATGTTTAGTTTGAGGTGTGTTTCTGTCGTCAGATATTATGGGAGGATTTGTTTAAAAGGCTATAATTACTTCAGTATACTCTTTCCTAGGTCATTTATTTATTGTTCTTTTTGTGGGATTTTCTTTTATTGAATTTAAACAGCCACATTGATGATTTTCCTCGGCGTGGTTTTCATCCAGTTCTCGTTTAGTGGAATTTGTTCCAGTTGCAGACTTTTCGATCCCAGTCTGGTTCCTCAATGATGATCGCGATCGTTGTTGACCCACGTGACGACCGATGCGGTATATCTATATTTTTCGTTGTGACAGCATTATAGTTAGTTCATAATTACCCATAGGCGAGGCTGGTTCATGGGCGCCAGTGCATATCCCTAGCATGTCCATCACGTTCATGGCTCAAAGCCTCTTCCTATTATTATTTTTTTTTACTATTGCTATCATGAACAACAACGGTAAAATCTTCGTTTATAAGCGTTTAGTTCCCAAGTAGATACGACGTGCTTCACCAGACTCCGACACAAGTTCAATTTTTAACGGAATTTTCTTTGACTTTTTCTTTTTCATGTTCAGTATTATTTATTTATTTTTTTATTATTATTTCCTGGGTTTCTGCTCCTTACACATTTTTTCCGGGTCCCAACCAGAGACCTAAGGTTAGAAATAGGTGCATTACAGCTTCCACTGTTCAAATTTTGTAAAAATAAAAGTAAAAAAATCTATAATCACACACATTTTACCTCTTTAAAACTCTTCGTAATGTATGAGCACATTTTTTGTATTTCCTTATTATTATTATTATTATTATTATTATTTTAAAGTTATGAATAATTTTTAAACATGAATATTCAAACACAAGGAGAGTCAGAAAATTTTTTGTAGTAGCTATGTTAGCATTTGACTTTAAAATTACTAGTCAAATACTAATTAGTATAAGTGGTGATTAATTTATTGCAATAATTTCGCACTAGTGTGGACAATCGCTTAACTCAAATCGTCTAAATAATTCGAGTCATGTCGACGTCCTTTACCTCCGGATATTTTCGCGTCATAAAACAGAAAAATTCGGCAAACGTCTCTAAAAGAATTCCAGAAAAACTGCAAGACAATCTAACATTGGCTGTATGAAGTCGCCTTGGGCGTACAAGAGACAGGCGTCCTCGGTTATTAATTACTGTTGTCATGTTAAGAATCTTGAATTATCAGATGTTGATGAAGAAGAGCCCGGCTAATCAGGTTTATTATTGTTTTGGTGACTGCCTGAAGCAAAATCGCTATCGATTTTTCGTATTAACTTTTTTTTATTCTTTATTCGATTTTTTTAATCTTTATTTTATGCTTCTTTCTACGTATAGTGTGCAACGTGTTTATGCGTAGGTGAATATGCTAGACAAATGGTTGTATTCATGTATGCATCTGTTGAATGTATGAGAAACTCACAAAAAATTCCAGTCATTTTTTTCTCTTATTTAGTAATGTTTTATTGCCATTGTTTCTTCTGGCTCATGTGTTTTGGGGAGCGTATTCTACATCATCATCGTCATAACTGTCGCCATTCTTGCCTTTATAATAATTCCATATAATAAAACCATTCATACTTATATAAATATCATCATAGTGCCAATGTTAGAACAATCATCATCATCAGTATCATTATGATTATCGGCATAATCATCATCGGCATTATTATCATCGTCACGATCCC
This sequence comes from Acanthosepion pharaonis, assembly GCA_903632075.3. Classification (NCBI taxonomy): domain Eukaryota; kingdom Metazoa; phylum Mollusca; class Cephalopoda; order Sepiida; family Sepiidae; genus Acanthosepion; species Acanthosepion pharaonis. The sequence continues at coordinate 724,369 of CAHIKZ030000906.1, read as the reverse complement.
CAGCATAATCATCATCATTATTATCATCCTTTTTTCATTTCTTTAGTCTAACATTGATTTTTATTGAAATTCGATAGCGTTCCTAAGATTTGTAAGATCGTCTTTCAACTGGTGATGGGCGATTTCTTTTTTTTTTTACGTTTTTTCTTAATACTTTCTTTTATTTGTCAGGACACTCTTAGAGTGTTGTTGATACCATGTAACCTAGCACTTCCTGCTACATTGTTGCGTCATCGGTGAATGAAATGGTTCTAGAACCAGGTTTATTATTATTATTATTATTATTAATAGAACGGAAAGACACATAGCAGGATAAAAAAACAAGACATGTCAAAGGACGGATAAACCTTCTCGTAGGTCAACGACCATCTAGCACAATTTTGTAATATGGGGTCTATAACTAAGTATTTAGCCGGTGTGATGAGGACACGGCATCGCTAAGAGGAGCAAAGTGTTGCCTTGAAGGTCTCAACGGCCAAAGCAAGATTTCTTGGTAGAGGATAGTTAAAGCTTTTTCCAAAGCTTTTTATCCAGATCTAAAATTCCCAGCATTCCTCGTTCGTGCGCATATGTAGTTGTACCAACATAAAAAAAATTTCGTCCCACAAAGTCCTGAAGGACAAAACGTGTCTCAACAAAAAATGTTCCACTTTATGATACATTTTTCCTATATATATATATATATATATATATATATATATATATATATATATATATATATATATATATAAGTGGACATCGAAATCAGCACTCACCGGTCACAGTATGTTTCATATTTATACTCAATCGACATCCCATGTTTTATATTTACATCCGCTCCATCCCTGATACTGAGCATTTTAATATATCAAATAAATAATATAATCAAATAAATAATATAATCAAATAAATATAAATAAATGTAGGTGCAAGTGTTCGCACACACACATATATATATATCGTCGGCGGACTCTTTCAAATACTCCAGCACGGTGTCGAATGGTTTGGCAGACCCCTCACCTCATCCATGACACACTGATGATGAGTTTCTGTATTATTAATGTCTGATGCATAAAGCAATTGTGTTAGGTGGCCCCATAGGTAAACATTCAAAGGATTGGGACCAGGGGAAATACAGGCCATGGAACCGGTCCTCCCCCACCTCTCCATCTTTCATGGTAGCTGTCAGTCGGTGCCTGTGACTAAAATGTGCTGAAGCCCCATCATGCACGAATCACATATGTTTTCGTATTAGCAGATCAGGAGATGTGCTCAAAATAAAGACGTGCTTGGGAGAACATATGGTCCTACCAGGCAGTCATCTTTCCTCGTATAAGGTGACCTTTGGATTTTAGAAAATTAACCCTCAAAATAGGGTTTCGTTTAGTGCAACATTTACAAAAAGTTAACCTTAAATTCTGTGGTGTATCGGCACTTGTAAGTAGGCTAGTATACTTGTGTTATGGATGGCGGAAGGTTAAAAACCGCATCGGTATGGTAACTACCAATGTAAATATTTTTAATTGAAACAATTTATATTATAACGCAGTATTAGTGTTATAAATGCAGTATTAGTGTTATAAATGCAGTATTAGTGTTATAAATATAATAAAACTACTTTTACTTCTTGATTTCATATTAAAATGCAATATTCAAGAGACGATTACACAACAATTTGCAAAAGTTCCACTGAGCAATACGCACAAATAACAAATAACTTAAACAAATCTTTCGTTCTTGATTTGTAGAGCTATGTCTGCTTTCACACCAATCATTATTTCTCCGAATAATGTTAACTAACAATATTTAGAATAAAATACAATCTATATTTCTAATTAACATTCATTATCATTGTTAAATAGCAGCAACATTTAGTATAACATACACGGCTTTTCTTCAGTATGAAGCAAGAAAACATTTAAGATGCCATGAAATCTTTATTTCTCATTACATAATACGCAATTTGTATTTTATTTGAACGAGTTGTAAGAATGAATTCTTTATTTTTATTTTCATAAACATTCATGTTAATACTGTCTATTATTTTTATTCCATTTGATTTTTTGTTTAATCTGTATCACCCCATGCAAGATAGTAAAGCCCCTAAGATGCAAGGTGTTGCAGGTTGTGGGAGAATTAGGGACAGAAATATTAATAATGAGCTGGAAGAGAAAAGAGTCATAAAGAGGACAGTAGATAGCAATTGACATTGCATTTAAATTTTTGCATATTGAAGTTGGCTGGAAAGCATGGAGTCGCAAGGGAGTCCCACGAGCGTCCAGTGCGGGAAAAGAAACTATTAGCATAAAACTTACAGATACTTCTAGCCAGCTCAGTTTTAAATTGATGAGGTCTAGACGCAAGTCTAGTACTCCGCTTAAATTAAAAAAGTCTAGGTACCTTAGCGAAGAACAATTATCATGAAAGTATTTATAGAAAAGGGAGGCGAATGGGAGACAACCTCACGGAAGTGGGAAAGAGATTCTAGATTCCAGATCAGGACCAATAATATTGCTGGCTGATCAAAGATCGCAGGAGCACCGGACCATATATGACAGCAAGATTCTAAGAAAGGACAAATCGTGGAATTACGGATATGTAGGATAGATTCTGGAGAGAAAAATTGTTTCGGCCGACACAGTGAACCAACTTTCTGAGCTATTAATGGATTCAATATAGTCTTTCCACTTTATGTCAGTCAAGAACGTTAGCCCGAGAAGATGCAACAAGTCATTCACCTGGAGGTCAGCATCAGCCATGTTTATGTAAGGTAACAAGGGGTCGTTAAGATGATTAACAGAGAAGAGTTTAGTTTTGGGGGCGTTAGAATTAACAGATCATCTTTTGCCCCAGTTAACAAAAGATTGAAGGTAGGTTCGGATATGAGATGCCATTTTGACATTATCGAACTGATCGAAACAGTAAATGATTGTGTCATCAGCGTAGATACAGAGTTGAGAGATGATGTCATCGGGAAGGTCATTAATAAAATTTTTTAAAAAGTAGGACCAACGATGGAGCTCTGGTGGACCCCAGAATTAGTATGAAAGGATATAGCGGAGTGGCCGTTTAGGATAACTTTGGATAACAATAAATGTAAGCAAAACAACATCTGTAATAGCATCAGCTTCATTTTATACTCGTAGGAATCATTTTTAATTTTCATTATATTCTTTTTGGTGTGTGTTCATACTAGAACTACTTACTAGTCATCGTTCGGAAAAAAGTGACCACAAATCTCTTCATACCTCAAGTATTCAATTCAGTATTCTCAGATGATTTGTTATACTATAGACTTTTTAATATCTTATTAATCCAAGCGATCTTGGCTCGTCCCCAGTGTATTTTCTTTATCTGTGAATTGCCAAGGAAAGATAGTGGACTGGTTTCCCTTTGCATTCTTCACAGGTTGGGATTAAAAAATAACCTTCGTTTAGACTGGCTGACACTCAAGTCTACCTTGCGTTTTAACAGTTGTGCTGGAGATGCATTCATACCTTTCTCTATGACACTGTCGTGGAAGTGAATGCAACTAACAGGGAAATTGAAATCGACACGCCAATTCCGCGCTGTTAACTTTTTTTCTACCCAGACATTAGTTTAAACACTTCAACAATGGCCCATGTTTTTGCAAGATCCTTTGTGACTGTTCCTTTTGGAACATGTATCGTGGGGACTATTTTCCCACTCATGTATGACACCTTTTGCATTTCTCAGCCAAGATCTTAATTTTGTTTTTCATTTCATTCTCCTTAAGTTTTACTCTATAAATGTTCAATTTCTGTTGTATGTTTAATGTTCTCTGAATTTAATGTTCTATGAACATTTAATGTTGTCTGAATTTAATGTTCTACGAACATTTAATAAATTTAATGTTCTATTTTAATGTTCTCTACGAACATTTAATGTTCTATAATTTAATGTTCTATGACATTTAATGAACATTTAATGTTCTATGAATTTAATGACGAACATTTAATGTTCTAATGTTCTATGAATTTAATGTTCTTTTAATGTTCTACGAACATTTAATGTTCTCTGAATTTAATGAACATTTAATGTTCTATGAATTTAATGTTCTATGAACATTTAATGTTCTCTGAATTTAAATTTAATCTACGAACATTTAATGTTCTTTAATGTTCTATTTTAATGTTCTATAACATTTAATGTTCTATGAATTTAATGTTCTATGAACATTTAATGTTCTATGAATTTAATGTTCTATTTAATGTTCTCTGAATTTAATGTTCTATGAACATTTAATGTTCTCTGAATTTAATGTTCTACGAACATTTAATGTTCTCTGAATTTAATGTTCTATGAACATTTAATGTTCTCTGAATTTAATGTTCTATGAACATTTAATGTTCTATGAATTTAATGTTCTATGAACATTTAATGTTCTCTGAATTTAATGTTCTACGAACATTTAATGTTCTCTTTAATGAATTTAATGTTCTCAAATTTAATGTTCTACGAACATTTAATGTTCTCTGAATTTAATGTTCTACGAACATTTAATGTTCTCTGAATTTAATGTTCTACGAACATTTAATGTTCTCTGAATTTAATGTTCTATGAACATTTAATGTTCTCTGAATTTAATGTTCTACGAACATTTAATGTTCTCTGAATTTAATGTTCTACGAACATTTAATGTTCTCTGAATTTAATGTTCTACGAACATTTAATGTTCTCTGAATTTAATGTTCTACGAACATTTAATGTTCTCTGAATTTAATGTTCTACGAACATTTAATTTAATGTTCTACGAACATTTAATGTTCTATGAATTTAATGTTCTATGAACATTTAATGTTCTCTGAATTTAATGTTCTACTGAACATTTAATGTTCTCTGACATTTACATTTAATGTTCTCTGAATTTAATGTTCTACGAACATTTAATGTTCTCTAATTTAATGTTCTATGAACATTTAATGTTCTCTGAATTTAATGTTCTATGAACATTTAATGTTCTAAATTTAATGTTCTACGAACATTTAATGTTCTCTGAATTTAATGTTCTACGAACATTTAATGTTCTCTGAATTTAATGTTCTACGAACATTTAATGTTCTCTGAATTTAATGTTCTATAAACATTTAATGTTCTCTAATTTAATGTTCTATGAACATTTAATGTTCTCTAATTTAATGTTCTACGAACATTTAATGTTCTCTGAATTTAATGTTCTACGAACATTTAATGTTCTCTGAATTTAATGTTCTAATTTAATGTTCTACGAACATTTAATGTTCTCTGAATTTAATGTTCTACGAACATTTAATGTTCTCTAATTTAATGTTCTCATTTAATGAATTTAATGTTCTACGAACATTTAATGTTCTCTGAATTTAATGTTCTCTGAATTTAATGTTCTACGAACATTTAATGTTCTCTAATTTAATGTTCTACGAACATTTAATGTTCTCTAATTTAATGTTCTATGAACATTTAATGTTCTCTGAATTTAATGTTCTATGAACATTTAATGTTCTCTGAATTTAATGTTCTACGAACATTTAATGTTCTCTGAATTTAATGTTCTACGAACATTTAATGTTCTCTGAATTTAATGTTCTATGAACATTTAATGTTCTCTAATTTAATGTTCTATTTTAATGTTTCTCTAATTTAATGTTCTACGAACATTTAATGTTCTCTGAATTTAATGTTCTACGAACATTTAATGAACATTTAATGTTCTCTGAATTTAATGTTCTACGAACATTTAATGTTCTCTGAATTTAATGTTCTACGAACATTTAATGTTCTCTGAATTTAATGTTCTACGAACATTTAATGTTCTCTGAATTTAATGTTCTATGAACATTTAATGTTCTCTAATTTAATGTTCTATGAACATTTAATGTTCTATAATTTAATGTTCTACGAACATTTAATGTTCTCTGAATTTAATTTCTATGAACATTTAATGTTCTCTGAATTTAATGTTCTATGAACATTTAATGTTCTCTGAATTTAATGTTCTATGAACATTTAAATTTAATGTTCTACGAATTTAATGTTCTCTGAATTTAATGAACATTTAATGTTCTCTGAATTTAATGTTCTAATTTAATGTTCTCTAATTTAATGTTCTATGAACATTTAATGTTCTACGAACATTTAATGTTCTCTGAATTTAATGTTCTATGAACATTTAATGTTCTATGAATTTAATGTTCTACGAACATTTAATGTTCTAATTTAATGTTCTATGAACATTTAATGTTCTCTGAATTTAATGTTCTATGAACATTTAATGTTCTCTTTAATGAATTTAATGTTCTATGAACATTTAATAATTTAATGTTCTATGAACATTTAATGTTCTCTAATTTAATATTCTACGAACATTTAATGTTCTACAGATGAATTTAATGTTCTACGAACATTTAATGTTCTCTGAATTTAATGTTTAATGTTCTATTTAATATTCTACGAACATTTAATGTTCTCTGAATTTAATGTTCTATGAACATTTAATGTTCTCTTTTAATGTTCTATGAATTTAATGTTCTCTGAATTTAATGTTCTACGAACATTTAATGTTCTCTAATTTAATGTTCTACGAACATTTAATGTTCTCTGAATTTAATGTTCTATGAACATTTAATGTTCTCTGAATTTAATGTTCTATGAACATTTAATGTTCTCTAATTTAATGTTCTACGAACATTTAATGTTCTACGAACATTTAATGTTCTCTCTCTGAATTTAATGTTCTACGAACATTTAATGTTCTCTAATTTAATGTTCTATGAACATTTAATGTTCTCTGAATTTAATGTTCTATGAACATTTAATGTTCTCTACGAACATTTAATGTTCTCTAATTTTAATGTTCTATAATTTAATGTTCTATGAACATTTAATGTTCTCTGAATTTAATGTTCTACGAACATTTAATGTTCTCTGAATTTAATGTTCTCTGAATTTAATGTTCTACGAATTTAATGTTCATTTAATGTTCTCTGAATTTAATGTTCTACTATGAACATTTAATGTTCTCTAATTTAATGTTCTATGAACATTTAATGTTCTCTGAATTTAATGTTCTACGAACATTTAATGTTCTCTAATTTAATGTTCTAATTTAATGTTCTAATTTAATGAATTTAATGTTCTCTGAATTTAATGTTCTATGAACATTTAATGTTCTATGAATTTAATGTTCTATTTTAATGTTCTCTGAATTTAATGTTCTATGAACATTTAATGTTCTCTAATTTAATGTTCTACGAACATTTAATGTTCTCTGAATTTAATGTTCTATGAACATTTAATGTTCTATAATTTAATGTTCTACGAACATTTCTCTGAATTTAATGTTCTATGAATTTAATGTTCTATGAACATTTAATGTTCTCTGAATTTAATGTTCTACGAACATTTAATGTTCTCTGAATTTAATGTTCTATGAACATTTAATGTTCTCTAATTTAATGTTCTATGAACATTTAATGTTCTCTGAATTTAATGTTCTACGAACATTTAATGTTCTCTGAATTTAATGTTCTATGAACATTTAATGTTCTCTAATTTAATGTTCTATGAACATTTAATGTTCTCTGAATTTAATGTTCTATGAACATTTAATGTTCTCTGAATTTAATGTTCTATGAATTTTAATGTTCTATGAATTTAATGTTCTATGAACATTTAATGTTCTATGAATTTAATGTTCTACGAACATTTAATGTTCTCTGAATTTAATGTTCTATGTTTAATGTTCTCTGAATTTAATGTTCTACGAACATTTAATTCTCTATGTTCTCTGAATTTAATGTTCTATGAACATTTAATGTTCTCTGAATTTAATGTTCTATGAACATTTAATGTTCTATTTAATTTCTAATTTAATGTTCTGAATTTAATGTTCTAACATTTAATGTTCTATGAATTTAATGTTCTATGAACATTTAATGTTCTCTAATTTAATGTTCTATGAACATTTAATGTTCTATAATTTAATGTTCTACGAACATTTAATGTTCTCTGAATTTAATGTTCTATGAACATTTAATGTTCTCTATGAATTTAATGTCATTTAAATCTCTAATTTAATGTTCTATGAACATTTAATGTTCTCTGAATTTAATGTTCTACGAACATTTAATGTTCTATTTTAATGTTCTATGAACATTTAATGTTCTCTGAATTTAATGTTCTACGAACATTTAATGTTCTCTTTTAATGTTCTCTAAATTTAATGTTCTACGAACATTTAATGTTCTCTGAATTTAATGTTCTATGAACATTTAATGTTCTCTGAATGAACATTTAATGTTCTCTGAATTTAATGTTCTATGAACATTTAATGTTCTCTGAATTTAATGTTCTACGAACATTTAATGTTCTCTGAATTTAATGTTCTATGAACATTTAATGTTCTCTGAATTTAATGTTCTATGAACATTTAATGTTCTCTGAATTTAATGTTCTACGAACATTTAATGTTCTCTGAATTTAATGTTCTACGAACATTTAATGTTCTCTGAATTTAATGTTCTATGAACATTTAATGTTCTCTGAATTTAATGTTCTATGAACATTTAATGTTCTATGAATTTAATGTTCTACGAACATTTAATGTTCTATGAATTTAATGTTCTATGAACATTTAATGTTCTCTGAATTTAATGTTCTACGAACATTTAATGTTCTCTGAATTTAATGTTCTATGAACATTTAATGTTCTATAATTTAATGTTCTATTTAATGTTCTATGAATTTAATGTTCTCGAACATTTAATTTCTCTGAATTTAATGTTCTATGAACATTTAATGTTCTCTGAATTTAATTTCTAATTTAATGTTCTAATTTAATGAACATTTAATGTTCTCTGAATTTAATGTTCTATGAACATTTAATGTTCTCTGAATTTAATGTTCTACGAACATTTAATGTTCTCTGAATTTAATGTTCTACGAACATTTAATGTTCTCTGAATTTAATGTTCTACGAACATTTAATGTTCTCTAATTTAATGTTCTACGAACATTTAATGTTCTCTGAATTTAATGTTCTATGAACATTTAATGTTCTCTGAATTTAATGTTCTACGAACATTTAATGTTCTATAATTTAATGTTCTACGAACATTTAATGTTCTCTGAATGAACATTTAATGTTCTCTGAATTTAATGTTCTACGAACATTTAATGTTCTCTGAATTTAATGTTCTACGAACATTTAATGTTCTCTGAATTTAATGTTCTACGAACATTTAATGTTCTCTGAATTTAATGTTCTAAACATTTAATGTTCTAATTTAATGTTCTATAAACATTTTAATGTTCTACGAACATTTAATGAAATTTAATGTTCTATGAACATTTCTAATTTAATGTTCTATGAATTTAATGTTCTCTATGAACATTTAATGTTCTACGAACATTTAATGTTCTCTATGAACATTTATGTTCTATGTTTAATGTTCTCTGAATTTAATGTTCTATGAACATTTAATGTTCTCTGAATTTAATGTTCTATGAACATTTAATGTTCTCTAATTTAATGTTCTACGAACATTTAATGTTCTCTAATTTAATGTTCTACGAACATTTAATGTTCTCTGAATTTAATGTTCTATGAACATTTAATGTTCTCTGAATTTAATGTTCTATGAACATTTAATGTTCTATAATTTAATATTCTACGAACATTTAATGAACATTTTAATGTTCTCTGAATTTAATGTTCTATGAACATTTAATGTTCTATGAATTTAATGTTCTCTTTAATGAATTTAATGTTCTACGAATTTAATGTTCTCTGAATTTAATGTTCTCTTTAATGTTCTCTAATTTAATGTTCTAATTTAATGTTCTAATTTAATGTTCTACGAACATTTAATGTTCTCTAATTTAATGTTCTATGAACATTTAATGTTCTCTGAATTTAATGTTCTATAACACATTTAATGTTCTATTTAATGTTCTATGAACATTTAATGTTCTCTGAATTTAATGTTCTATGAACATTTAATGTTCTCTAATTTAATGTTCTACGAACATTTAATGTTCTCTGAATTTAATGTTCTACGAACATTTAATGTTCTCTAATTTAATGTTCTATGAACATTTAATGTTCTCTGAATTTAATGTTCTATAGAATTTAATGTTCATTTAATGTTCTCTGAATTTAATGTTCTACGAACATTTAATGTTCTATGAATTTTCATGTTCTAAACATTTAATGTTCTCTAAATTTAATGTTCTACGAACATTTAATGTTCTCTAATTTAATGTTCTATGAACATTTAATGTTCTCTAATTTAATGTTCTATGAACATTTAATGTTCTCTGAATTTAATGTTCTATGAACATTTAATGTTCTATGAATTTAATGTTCTATGAATTTTAATGTTCTATGAATTTAATGTTCTATGAACATTTAATGTTCTCTTTAATGAATTTAATGTTCTAATTTAATGTTCTAAACATTTAATATTCTCTGAATTTAATGTTCTATGAACATTTAATTTCTCTAATTTAATGTTCTATGAACATTTAATGTTCTCTGAATTTAATGTTCTATGACATTTTAATGTTCATTTAATGTTCTATGAACATTTAATGTTCTCTATAATTTAATGTTCTCTAATTTAATGTTCTATGAACATTTAATGTTCTCTGAATTTAATGTTCTATGAACATTTAATGTTCTCTGAATTTAATGTTCTATGAACATTTAATGTTCTCTGAATTTAATGTTCTACGAACATTTAATGTTCTCTGAATTTAATATTCTATAACATTTAATGTTCTCTGAATTTAATGTTCTATGAACATTTAATGTTCTATAGAATTTAATGTTCTAATTTAATGAACATTTAATGTTCTCTGAATTTAATGTTCTAAACATTTAATGTTCTTCTAATTTAATGTTCTATGAACATTTAATGTTCTCTGAATTTAATGTTCTACGAACATTTAATGTTCTCTGAATTTAATGTTCTATGAACATTAATGTTCTCTGAATTTAATGTTCTACGAACATTTAATGTTCTATTTTAATGTTCTCTTTAATGTTCTCTGAATTTAATGTTCTATGAACATTTAATGTTCTATGAATTTAATGTTCTACGAACATTTAATGTTCTATGAATTTAATGTTCTACGAACATTTAATGTTCTATAATTTAATTTCTATGAACATTTAATGTTCTATAATTTAATGTTCTATAGAACATTTAATGTTCTCTAATTTAATGTTCTATGAACATTTAATTCTCTAATTTAATGTTCTATGAACATTTAAATGTTTAATGTTCTACGAACATTTAATGTTCTATGAATTTAATTTCTAATTTAATGTTCTCTAATTTAATGTTCTAACATTTAATGTTCTCTGAATTTAATGTTCTATGAACATTTAATGTTCTATGAATTTAATGTTCTATGAACATTTAATGTTCTCTAATTTAATGTTCTACGAACATTTAATGTTCTCTGAATTTAATGTTCTATGAACATTTAATGTTCTATGAATTTAATGTTCTATGAACATTTAATGTTCTCTAACTACGATTTAATATTCTCTGAATTTAATGTTCTATGAACATTTAATGTTCTCTGAATTTAATGTTCTACGGAACATTTAATGTGAACATTTAATGTTCTCTGAATTTAATGTTCTATGAACATTTAATGTTCATTTAATGTTCTCTGAATTTAATGTTCTAAACATTTAATGTTCTCTGAATTTAATGTTCTACGAACATTTAATGTTCTCTGAATTTAATGTTCTATGAACATTTAATGTTCTCTGAATTTAATGTTCTATGAACATTTAATGTTCTCTAATTTAAATGAACATTTAATGTTCTCTGAATTTAATGTTCTACGAACATTTAATGTTCTCTGAATTTAATGTTCTATGAACATTTAATGTTCTCTGAATTTAATGTTCTATGAACATTTAATGTTCTATGAATTTAATGTTCTATGAACATTTAATGTTCTCTGAATTTAATGTTCATTTAATGTTCTTCTCTCTAAATTTAATGTTCTAACATTTAATGTTCTATGAATTTAATGTTCTACGAACCCTTTAATGTTTTTAATGTTCTATAATTTAATGTTCTACGAAATTTAATGTTCTACGAACATTTAATGTTTCTCTCTAATTTAATGTTCTACGAACATTTAATGTTCTATGAATTTAATGTTCTACGAACATTTAATGTTCTCTGAATTTAATGTTCTATTTAATGTTCTCTGAATTTAATGTTCTACGAACATTTAATGTTCTCTGAATTTAATGTTCTATGAACATTTAATGTTCTCTGAATTTAATGTTCTACGAACATTTAATGTTCTATATGAATTTAATGTTCTACGAACATTTAATGTTCTATGAATTTAATGTTCTACGAACATTTAATGTTCTATGAATTTAATGTTCTCTAACATTTAATGTTCTCTGAATTTAATGTTCTCTGAACATTTAATGTTCTATGAATTTAATGTTCTATTTCTCTGAATTTAATGTTCTTTAATGTTCTCTGAATTTAATGTTCTATAGAACATTTAATGTTCTATGAATTTAATGTTCTATGAACATTTAATGTTCTCTGAATTTAATGTTCTATGAACATTTAATGTTTGAATTTAATGTTCTAATGAACATTTAATGTTCTCTGAATTTAATGAACATTTAATGTTCCTATGAACATTTTAATGTTCTATGAATTTAATTCTACGAACATTTAATGTTCTCTGAATTTAATGTTCTACGAACATTTAATGTTCTCTGTTCTAAACATTTAATGTTCTATGAACATTTAATGTTCTCTGAATTTAATGTTCTATAGACATTTAATGTTCTCTGAATTTAATGTTCTATGAACATTTAAACATTTTAATGTTCTATATTTAATGAATTTAATGTTCTATGAACATTTAATGTTCTCTGAATTTAATGTTCTACGAACATTTAATGTTCTCTGAATTTAATGTTCTATGAACATTTAATGTTCTATGAATTTAATGTTCTATAGAACTTTAATGTTCTCTGAATTTAATATTCTGAATTTTAATGTTCTATGAACATTTAATGTTCTATGAATTTAAATGTTCTATGAACATTTAATGTTCTCTAATTTAATGTTCTATGAAATTATTTAATGTTCTCTGAATTTAATGTTCTATGAACATTTAATGTTCTCTGAATTTAATGTTCTATGAACATTTAATGTTCTCTGAATTTAATGTTCTATGAACATTTAATGTTCTATGAATTTAATGTTCTACAGAACATTTAATGTTCTATGAATTTAATGTTCTATGAACATTTAATGTTCTCTGAATTTAATGCTGTTCTACGAACATTTAATGTTCTATGAATTTAATGTTGTATGACAAAATGTTCTATGAATTTAATGTTCTATGAACTTTTAATGGTCTCTGAATTTAAATTCTAAGAACATTTAATGTTTCTATGAATTTATTTAATATCGAACATTTAATGTTCTTATAATTTAATGTTCTATGAACATTTAATGTTCTCTGAATTTAATGTTCTGAATTTAATGTTCTATGAATTTAATGTTCTCATTTAATGTTCTATGAATTTAATGTTCTATGAACATTTAATGGTTCTTCTATGAATTTAATGAATTTAATGTACTATGAACATTTAATGTCTCTGAATTTAATGTTCTATTTAATTGAACATTTAATGTTCTCTCTTTAATCTTAATGTTCTATGAACATTTAATTTCCAAAATCTGAATTTAATGTTCTACGAACATTTAATGTTCTATGAATTTAATGTTCTATGAACATTTAATGTTCTATGAATTTAATGTTCTCTGAATTTTTAATTTAATTTCTAATTTAACATTTAATGTTTCTCTACAAGAATTTAATGTTTATCTACAGAATTTAATGTTCTTTAATGAACATTTAATTTCTATGAATTTAATGTTCTACGAACATTTAATGTTCTATAATTTAATGTTCTATGAATTTAATGTTCTATTTAATGTTCTATGAACATTTAATGTTCTATGAATTTAATGTTCTACAGAACATTTAATGTTCTCTTTTAATGTTCTATGAATTTAATGTTCTATATTTATGTTCTACGAACATTTAATGTTCTATGAATTTAATGTTCTACGAACATTTAATGTTCTTTAATTTAATGTTTATGAACATTTAATGTTCTATGAATTTAATTTCTATGAACATTTAATGTTCTATATTTAATGAATTTAATGTTCTATGAACATTTAATGTTCTATGAACTTTTAATGTTCTATGAATTTAATGTTCTACGAACATTTAATATTCTCTAATTTAATGGTCTATGAACATTTAATGTTCTCTTTTAATGTTTTATTTAATGTTCTAATTTAATATTCTATGAACATTTTTAATGTTCTATGAATTTAATGTTCTATGAAACATTTATTTAATGTCTATGAACATTTATTTCTAATTTAATGTTCTATGAACATTTAATGTTCTCTAATTTAATGTTCTAAGTTCTATAATTTATTTAATGTTCTATGAATTTAAAGTACTATGAACTCTGAATTTAAAGTTCTTTAATTGTTCATGAACATTTAATGTTCTATGAATTTAATGAACATTTAATGGTCTATGAACATTTAATGTTCTATGAATTTAATGTTCTATGAACATTTAATATTCTTTAATGGTCTCTAATTTCTAATTGTTCTTTAATGTTGTATGACAAAATGTTCTGAATTTAAAGTACTATGAACATTTAATGGTCTATGAATTTAATTTTATTCTTTGGTCCATGAATTTAATTTAATGTTCTTCTATGAACATTTAATGGTCTATGATTTAAAAGTTTTATGAACATTTAATTGTTCTAACATTTGTAATGTTCTATGAATTTAATGTTCTTTGAACATTTAATGGTCTTTATTTAACATTTGAACATTTAATGGTCTAAATTTAAAGTTCTCTGAATTTAATGTTCTATTTAATGAACATTTAATGTTCTCTGAATTTAAAGTTTATGAAATGTTCTGAATTTAATGTTTTAATGGTTCATTTAAAGACATTTAATGTTCTATGAATTTAATGTTCTGCGAACATTTAATTAATTTATGAACATTTAATGTTCTAAGAACATGTTCTCTGAATTTAATCTTCTATGAACATTTAATGTTCTCTGAACATTAATGTTCTATGAATTTCAAATTTAAAGTTCTATGAACATTTAATGTTCTCTTTTAATTTAAACATGTTCTACGAACATTTAATGTTCTCTGAATTTAATGTTCTAGAACATTTAATGTTCTCTGAATTTAATGTTCTATGAACATTTCTGAATTTAATATTCTCTGAATTTAATGTTCTATGAATTTAATGTCATTGTGAATTTAATGTATGAACATTTAATGTTCCTATGAATTTCAATGTTCTAATTTTAATGAAACATTAATGTTCTCTGAATTTAATGTTCTACAGGCATTTAATGTTCTCTAATTTAATGTTCTTAAACATTTAATGTTCTCTGAATTTAATGTTCTGTAGACATTTAATGTTCTCTATGAATTTAATGTTCTATGAACATTTAATGTTCTTTAATGTTCTACGACATTTAATGTTCTAATTTAATGTTTAATATTCTCTGAATTTAATGTTCTATGAACATTTAATGTTCTCTGAATTTAATTTCTATAGACATTTAATGTTCTATGAATTTATTTAATTTAATTTCTATGAATTTAATGTTCATTTAATGTTTCTCTAATTTAATGTTCTACGAACATTTAATGTTCTCTGAATTTTTAATATTTCTAACATTAATGTTCTTCTGAATTTAATGTTCTAAACATTTAATGTTCTCTAAATATTTAATGTTCAATTTAATGTTCTATGAACATTTAATATTCTCTGGAATTTAATGTTCTAAGAACGTTTAATTTCATGAATTTAATGTTCTACGAACATTTAATGTTCTCTGAATTTAATGTTCTACGAACATTTATATTTCTCTGAATTTAATATTCTACGAACATTTAATGTATTCTCTGAATGTTCTAAATTTAATGTTCTATGAACATTTAATGTTCTCTAATTTAATGTTCTACGAACATTTAATTTCTATGAATTTAATGTTCTACGAACATTTAATGTTCTCTGAATTTAATGTTCTATGAACATTTAATGTTCTATGAATTTAATGTTCTACGAACATTTAATGTTCTCTGATTTAATGTTCTCTATGAATTTAATGTTCTACAGACATTTAATGTTCTCTTTAATTTAATTTAATTTCTATGAATTTAATGAACATTTAATGTTCTCTTTAATTTTTAATGTTCTACGAACATTTAATTGTTCTCTAATTTAATTTCTCTAATTTAATGTTCTAAGAACATTTAATGTTCTCTGAATTTAAAGTTCTATGAACATTTAATGTTCTATGAATTTAATGTTCTGAACTGTTCCTATGAATTTAAAGTTCTACGAACATTTAATTTAAAGTTCTCTATGAATTTAATGTTCTGGAACATTTAATGTTCTCTGAATTTAATATTCTATGAACATTTAATGTTCTCTATGAATTTAATGTTTTATTAAATATTTAATGGTCCAACATTTTAATGTTCTACGAACATTTAATGTTCTATGAATTTAATGTTCTACGAACATTTAATTGTTCTCTGAATTTAATGTTCTACGAACATTTAATGTTTCTCTGAATTTAATGTTCTATGAACATTTATTTAATGTTCTCATTTAATTGTCTAATTTAATGTTATTCTACGAATTTAAATTTGAACATTTAATGTTCTCTGAATTTAATTTCTAAGGAACATTTTAATGTTCAGAATTTAATGTTCTACGAACATTTAATGTTCTCATTTAATGTTCTGCGTTTTATGAATATTTAATGTTCTTCTGAATTTAATGTTCTACGAACATTTATGTTCTATGAATTTAATGTTCTACAAACATTTAATGTTCTATGAATTTATTTCTATGAACATTTAATGTTCTCTGAATTTAATGTTCTACAGACATTTAATATTCTATGAATTTAAAACATTTAATGTTCTCTGAAGTTAATGTTGTATGACATTCTATGAACAATGTTTAATGTTTAATCTCTGAATTTAATGTTCTACGAACATTTAATGTTCTCTAATTTAATGTTCTATGAACGAACAATTTAATGTTCTAAGAATGTAAAGTTCTCTGAATTAAATGTTCTAAGAATTTAATGTTCTCTGAACATTTAATGTTCTACAGACATTTAATGTTCTCTATAATTTAATGTTCTATGAACATTTTAATATTCTCTGAATTTAATGTTCTATGAACATTTAATGTTCTATAATTTATTTCTACAAACATTTTAATATTCTCTATAATTTAATGTTTTATAGACATTTAATGTTCTCTGAATTTAATAATTACTTCTGAACATTTAATGTTCTCTGAATTTAATATTTATAAACATTTAATGTTCTCAAATTTAATGTTCTACGAACATTTGTATTCTCTATTTAATGTTCTCTTTAATGTTCTCTGAATTTAATGTTCTATGAACATTTAATGTTCTCTGAATTTAATGTTCTATGAACATTTAATGTTCTCTACGTTCTACATTTAATGTTCTCTAATTTAATGTTCTACGAACATTTGTTCTCTGATTTTAATGTTCTATGAACATTTAATGTTCTCTGAATTTAATGTTTCTACATTTAATATTCTGAATTTAATGTTCTACGAATTTAATGTTCTCTAATTTAATGTTCTACGAGACATTTAATGTTCCTCTGAATTTAATGTTCTCTAACATTTAATATTCTCTAATTTAATGTTCTACGAACATTTAATGTTCTATAATTTAATGTTCTACGAACATTTAATGTTCTCTGAATTTAATGTTCTATAGACATTTAATGTTCTCTAATTTAATGTTCTACGAACATTTAATATTCTCTAATTTAATGTTCTGCCAGACATTTAATGTTCTCTGGTTAATGTTCTATGAACATTTAATTCTCTGATTTAATGTTCTACGAACATTTAATGTTCTATAATTTAATATTCTATAGACATTTAATTTCTCTAATTTAATGTTCTATAGACATTTAATGTTCTCTAATTTAATGTTCTATGAACATTTAATGTTCTCTGAATTTAATATTCTACAGACATTTAATGAACATTTTTAATGTTCTATAACATTTAATATTTACTTTAATGTTCTATAATTTATTTCTACGAACATTTGTATTCTCTGAATTTAATGTTCTACACATTTAATGTTCTCTAATTTAATGTTCTATGAACATTTAATGTTCTCTGAATTTAATGTTTTATGAACATTTAATGTTCTATAATTTAATGTTCTACGAACATTTAATGTTCTCTGAATTTAATGTTCTATGAACATTTTAATGTTCTATGAATTTAATGTTCTATAGATTTTACATTTTAATGTTCTACGAACATTTAATTTTCTAATTTAATGTTCTAACATTTAATATTCTCTGAATTTAATGTTCTACGAACATTTAATGTTCTCTAATTTAATGTTCTATGAACATTTAATGTTCTCTAATTTAATGTTCTATGAACATTTAATTTAATGTTCTATAACATTTAAATTTAATTTCTATGAACATTTTAATGTTCTCTAATTTAATGTTCTACGAACATTTAATTTCTCTGAATTTAATGTTCTACGAACATTTTAATGTTCTATGAATTTAATGTTCTATGAACATTTAATGTTCTCTAATTTAATGTTCTACAGACATTTAATGTTCTCTGAATTTAATTTCTACGATTTAATGTTCTCTAATTTAATGTTCTATGAACATTTAATGTTCTCTGAATTTAATGTTCTATGACATTTAATGTTCTCTGAATTTAATGTTCTACGAACATTTTATTTCTCTGAATTTAATGTTCTACGAACATTTAATATTCTCTAATTTAATGTTCTATGAACATTTATGTTCTCTAATTTAATGTTCTATGAACATTTAATTTCTCTAAGATTTAATGTTCTATGAACATTTAATGTTCTCTGAATTTAATGTTCTACGAACATTTAATGTTCTCTAATTTAATGTTCTATGAACTCTGATTTAATAACATTTTAATGTTCTCTAATTTAATGTTCTATAGACATTTTAATTTCTCTGAATTTAATGTTCTATGAACATTTAATGTTCTCTAATTTAATGTTCTACGAACATTTAATGTTCTCTGAATTTAATGTTCTACGAACATTTAATGTTCTCTGAATTTAATGTTCTATAACATTTAATGTTCTCTTGAATTTAATGTTCTATGAACATTTAATGTTCTCTGAATTTAATGTTCTATGAACATTTAATGTTCTCTGAATTTAATGTTCTAAACATTTAATGTTCTCTGAATTTAATGTTCTACGAACATTTAATGTTCTCTAATTTAATGTTCTATGAACATTTAATGTTCTCTTGAATTTAATGTTCTACGAACATTTAATGTTCTCTGATTTAATGTTCTATGAACATTTAATGTTCTCTGAATTTAATGTTCTATTTAATGTTCTCTAATTTAATTTCTATAGACATTTAATGTTCTCTGAATTTAATGTTCTACGAACATTTAATGTTCTATGAATTTAATGTTCTACGAACATTTAATGTTCTCTGAATTTAATGTTCTATGAACATTTAATGTTCTCTGAATTTAATGTTCTACAACATTTAATGTTCTCTGAATTTAATTTAATGTTCTCTTTACGAAACATTTATTCTCTGAATTTAATGTTCTACGAACATTTAATGTTCTCTGAATTTAATGTTCTATTTTAATGTTCTCTGAATTTAATGTTCTACGAACATTTATAATTTAATGTTCTACTCTTTAATTTCTCTGAATTTACCGTTCTATGAACATTTAATGTTCTATAATTTAATGTTCTACGAACATTTAATGTTCTAATGTTCTACGAACATTTAATGTTCTCTGAATTTAATGTTCTATGAACATTTAATGTTCTCTGAATTTAATGTTCTATGAACATTTAATGTTCTCTGAATTTAATGTTCTATGAACATTTAATGTTCTCTGAATTTAATGTTCTATAGACATTTAATGTTCTCTAATTTAATGTTCTACGAACATTTAATTTAATGTTCTATGAATTTAATGTTCTACGAACATTTAATGTTCTATGAATTTAATGTTCTACATTTAACATTTAATGTTCTCTGAATTTAATTTAACGTTCTACGAACATTTAATGTTCTCTGAATTTAATATTCTATGAACATTTAATGTTCTCTGAATTTAATGTTCTATGAACATTTAATGTTCTATGAATTTAATGTTCTACGAACATTTAATGTTCTCTGAATTTAATGTTCTATTTTAATGTTCTCTGAATTTAATGTTCTATGAACATTTAATGTTCTCTGAATTTCTAATTTAATGTTCTATGAACATTTAATATTCTATGAATTTAATGTTCTATTTAATGTTCTCTGACATTTAATGTTCTCTGAATTTAATGTTCTATGAACATTTAATGTTCTATGAATTTAATATTCTATGAACATTTAATTTCTCTGAATTTAATGTTCTATGAACATTTAATGTTCTCTGAATTTAATGTTCTGAACATTTAATGTTCTCTTTAATCTTGAATTTAATGTTCTAATTTAATGTTCTACATTTAATGTTCTCTGAATTTAATGTTCTACGAACATTTAATGTTCTCTGAATTTAATGTTCTATGAACATTTAATGTTCTCTTTAATTTTCTATGAATTTAATGTTCTACGAACATTTAATGTTCTCTGAATTTAATGTTCTGAACATTTAATGTTCTCTGAATTTAATGTTCTACGAACATTTTAATGTTCTCTGAATTTAATGTTCTACGAACATTTAATGTTCTCTGAATTTAATGTTCTATGAACATTTAATGTTCTATGAATTTAATGTTCTATGAACATTTAAATTTAATGTTCTATGAACATTTAATGTTCTCTAATTTAATGAACATTTAATGTTCTATGAATTTAATGTTCTCTAATTTAATGTTCTAACATTTAATGTTCTCTGAATTTAATGTTCTACGAACATTTAATGTTCTATAATTTAATGTTCTATAGACATTTAATGTTCTCTGAATTTAATGTTCTATGAACATTTAATGTTCTCTAATTTAATGTTCTATGAACATTTAATGTTCTATAATTTAATGAATTTAATGTTCTCTATTTAATATTCTACGAACATTTAATGTTCTCTGAATTTAAATGTTCTACGAACATTTAATGTTCTATGAATTTAATGTTCTATGAACATTTAATGTTCTCTCTGAATTTAATTTCTACGAACATTTAATTTCTCTGAATTTAATGTTCTATGAACATTTAATGTTCTCTGAATTTAATGTTCTATGAACATTTAATGTTCTATGAATTTAATGTTCTATGAACATTTAATGTTCTATAATTTAATGTTCTATGAACATTTAATGTTCTCTGAATTTAATGTTCTACGAACATTTAATGTTAATGTTCTAATTTAAGTTCTACGAACATTTAATTTCTATTTTAATGTTCCCCAATTTAATGAACATTTAATATTCTATGAATTTAATGTTCTAAACATTTAATGTTCTCTGAATTTAATGTTCTATGAACATTTAATGTTCTCTAATTTAATGTTCTACGAACATTTAATGTTCTCTGAATTTAATGTTCTATGAACATTTAATGTTCTCTGAATTTAATGTTCTATGAACATTTAATGTTCTCTGAATTTAATGTTCTATGAACATTTAATGTTCTATGAATTTAATGTTCTAGAACATTTAATGTTCTCTAATTTAATGTTCTATGAACATTTAATGTTCTCTGAATTTAATGTTCTATGAACATTTAATGTTTAATGTTCTATGAACATTTAATGTTCTCTGAATTTAATGTTCTATGAACATTTTTCTCTCTGAATTTAATGTTCTACGAACATTTAATGTTCTCTGAATTTAATTTCTAAATGTTCTCTGAATTTAATGTTCTACGAACATTTAATGTTCTCTAATTTAAAACATTTAATATTCTCTGAATTTAATGTTCTATGAACATTTAATGTTCTCTGAATTGTGTTCTACGAACATTTAATGTTCTCTGAATTTAATGTTCTTTTAATGAATTTAATGTTCTACGAACATTTAATGTTCTATGAATTTAATGTTCTACGAACATTTAATGTTCTCTGATTTAATGTTCTATTTAACATTTAATGTTCTCTGAATTTAATGTTCTATTCTATGAACATTTAATGTCTTCTATATTTAATGTTCTATAATTTATGTTCTCTGAATTTAATTCTATGAATTTAATGTTCTATGAATTTAATGTTCTACGAACATTTAATGTTCTCTGAATTTAATGTTCTACAGACATTTAATGTTCTGAATATAATTTAATTTAATGTTCTATGAATTTAATGTTCTATTTTAATGTTCTCTGAATTTAATGTTCTATGAACATTTAATGTTCTCTGAATGTTCTATTTAATGTTCTCTAATTTAATGTTCTATGAACATTTAATGTTCTCTGAATTTAATGTTCTATGAACATTTAATGTTCTCTGAATTTAATGTTCTATGAACATTTAATGTTCTCTGAATTTAATGTTCTATTCTATAGATTTTAATGTTCTTTAATGTTCTATGAACATTTTAATTTCTCTGAATTCCTGAACATTTAATTCTCTGAAATTAATGTTCTACGAACATTTAATGTTCTCTGAATTTAATGTTCTACGAATGATACGAACATTTAATGTTCTCTGAATTTAATGTTCTGAACATTTAATGTTCTATGAATTTGAACATTTAATGTTCTAATTTTACATTCTAAACATTTAATGTTCTCTGAATTTAATGTTCTACGAACATTTAATGTTCTCTGAATTTAATGTTCTATGAACATTTAATGTTCTCTGAATTTAATGTTCTATGAACATTTAATGTTCTCTGAATTTAATGTTCTATGAACATTTAATGTTCTCTAATTTAATGTTCTATAGAACATTTAATGTTCTCTGAATTTAATGTTCTACGAACATTTAATGTTCTCTGAATTTAATGTTCTATGAACATTTAATGTTCTTTAATGTTCTATAATTTAATGTTCTATGAACATTTAATGTTCTCTGAATTTAATGTTCTATGAACATTTAATGTTCTAATTTAATGTTCTAACATTTAATGTTCTCTGAATTTAATGTTCTACTCTAATTTAATGTTCTATTTAATGTTCTATGAATTTAATGTTCTACGAACATTTAATGTTCTCTGAATTTAATGTTTTAAAACATTTAATGTTCTATGAATTTAATGTTCTATGAACATTTAATGTTCTATGAATTTAATGTTCTATGAACATTTAATGTTCTCTGAATTTAATGTTCTATGATTTAATGTTCTCTGATTTAATGTTCTATGAACATTTAATGTTCTAACATTTAATGTTCTATGAATTTTATGTTCTCTGAATTTAATGTTCTATAGACATTTAATGTTCTATAATTTAATGTTCATTTAATTTAATGTTCTACGAACATTTAATGTTCTCTATTTAATGTTCTACGAACATTTAATGTTCTCTGAATTTAATGTTCTACGAACATTTAATGTTCTCTGAATTTAATGTTCTACGAACATTTAATGTTCTATGAATTTAATGTTCTACGAACATTTAATGTTCTCTGAATTTAATGTTCTACGAACATTTAATGTTCTCTGAATTTAATGTTCTACGAACATTTAATGTTCTCTGAATTTAATGTTCTATGAACATTTAATGTTCTCTGAATTTAATGTTCTTGAACATTTAATGTTCTCTAATTTAATGTTCTACGAACATTTAATGTTCTCTGAATTTAATGTTCTATGAACATTTAATGTTCTCTGAATTTAATGTTCTATGAACATTTAATGTTCTCTGAATTTAATGTTCTATGAACATTTAATGTTCTATGAATTTAATGTTCTATGAACATTTAATGTTCTATGAATTTAATGTTCTATGAACATTTAATGTTCTATGAATTTAATGTTCTATGAACATTTAATGTTCTATGAATTTAATGTTCTACGAACATTTAATGTTCTCTGAATTTAATGTTCTATGAACATTTAATGTTCTATGAATTTAATGTTCTACGAACATTTAATGTTCTATGAATTTAATGTTCTACGAACATTTAATGTTCTATAATTTAATCTACGAACATTTAATGTTCTATGAATTTAATGTTCTACTAATTTAATGTTCTATGAACATTTAATGTTCTCTAATTTAATGTTCTATGAACATTTAATGTTCTCTGAATTTACGAACATTTAATGTTCATGAATTAATGTTCTATGAATTTTAAGAATTTTATGAACATTTAATGTTCTATGAATTTAATGTTCTATGAACATTTAATGTTCTCTGAATTTAATGGTCTATGAACATTTAATGTTCTCTGAATTTAATGTTCTATGAACATTTAATTTTTCTATGAATTTAATGTTCTCTAATTTAATGTTCTACGAACATTTAATGTTCTCTGAATTTAATGTTCTATGAACATTTAATGTTCTATGAATTTAATGTTCTACGAACATTTAATGTTCTATGAATTTAATGTTCTATGAACATTTAATGTTCTATGAATTTAATGTTCTATGAACATTTAATGTTCTCTGAATTTAATGTTCTATGAACATTTAATTGTCTATGAATTTAATGTTGTATGACAAAATGTTCTATGAATTTAAAGTACTATGAACATTTAATGGTCTATGAATTTAATGTTCTATGAACATTTAATTGTTCTATGAATTTAATGTTGTATGAACAAAATGTTCTATGAATTTAAAGTACTATAGAATTTATTTCTCTGATGGTTCTCTGAATTTAATGTGAATTTAAAAGTTTTTAATGAACATTTAATTTAATATTCTATGAATTTAATGTTGTATGACAAAATGTTCTATGAATTTAAAGTACTATGAACATTTAATGGTCTATGAATTTAAAGTTCTATGAACATTTAATTGTTCTATGAATTTAATGTTGTATGACAAAAATGTTCTATGAATTTAAAGTACTATGAACATTTAATGGTCTATTTAATTTAAAGTTTTATGAACATTTAATGGTCCTAATTTAATTTAATGTTGTATGACAAAATGTTCTATGAATTTAAAGTACTATGAACATTTAATGGTCTATGAATTTAAAGTTCTTTAATGAACATTTAATTGTTCTATGAATTTAATGTTGTATGACAAAATGTTCTATGAATTTTTAGTACTAATTTAACATTTAATGGTCTATGAATTTAAAGTTCTATAGACATTTAATTGTCTATTCTATGAACATTTAATGTTGTTTATGACAAAATGTTCTATGAATTTAAAGTACTATGAACATTTAATGGTCTATGAATTTAAAGTTCTATGAACATTTAATTGTCTATGAATTTAATGTTGTATGACAAAATGTTCTATGAATTTAAAGTACTATGAACATTTAATGGTCTATGAATTTAAAGTTTTATGAACATTTAATGGTCTATGAATTTAATGTTGTATGACAAAATGTTCTATGAATTTAAAGTACTATGAACATTTAATGGTCTATGAATTTAAAGTTCTATGAACATTTAATTGTCTATGAATTTAATGTTGTATGACAAAATGTTCTATGAATTGAAAGTACTATGAACATTTAATGGTCTATGAATTTAAAGTTTTATGAACATTTAATGTTCTATGAATTTAATGTTGTATGACAAAATGTTCTATGAATTTAAAGTACTATGAACATTTAATGGTCTATGAATTTAAAGTTCTATGAACATTTAATGTTCTATGAATTTAATGTTGTATGACAAAATGTTCTATGAATTTAAAGTACTATGAACATTTAATGGTCTATGAATTTAAAGTTCTATGAACATTTAATGTTCTATGAGTTTAATGTTGTATGACAAAATGTTCTATGAATTTAAAGTACTATGAACATTTAATGGTCTATGAATTTAAAGTTCTATGAACATTTAATTGTCTATGAATTTAATGTCGTCTGACAAAATGTTCTATGAATTTAAAGTTCTATGAACATTGAATGTTCTATGAACATTTAATGTTTATGAATCTAATGTCCTATGTACGTCTAATGTTCTATGAATATTTAATATTCCATAAACATTTAATGTTCTCTGAATTTAAAGTTTTATGAACATTTAATATTCTATGAATTTAATGTTGTATGGACATGTAATATACTGTGAATTTAATGTATGAACATTTAATGTTCTATAAACATTTAATGTTCTATGAACATTTAATATACTATGAATTTAATGTTGTATGAACATTTAATGTTCCATGAACATTTAATTTTCTATGAACTTTTAATGTTCTATGAATTTAAAGTTCTATGATTGCACTGAGAGTGCAGCATTTTATATTTGGCATAATTTCTTTTTATTCAGTTTTGTCATTTGTCTTAGATTGCCTGAAGTGTTTGAGTGATAAAGTTGCAAAATCTCTTGCTATATTTTTTCTAAGACAGTTTCTGGTTTAAGCAGATTCATTCTTTTCTATACACAAACTCAACTTATTTGCATAATCTCCAATGAATAACTATTCCCATTCTATTATATCTGTTCTTATCTTAATTGTATTTATTTATTACATGATTAACTGTCTCTTTTATTCGCCCCACGGATGACAATGATTTTGTTTTGCTTTTATTTTTTTTTCTTTTCGATTTTCTCCTTCAAATAATTGATCTTGTCGCTTTTGTTCTATTAAGAGTTATTCTGCTTCGCTTTCAGATTTTCTATTCGATACTATGGCTGAGTCATTTCATCAACAATTTCCTTTATTTGTCTTCTAAATTTTCTATGGAATTGTTTTGCTTCCCTTTTTTTGGACTTTTGGTTTTTGTCATATATTTCTATGATTCTTTGTCCGCTGTCTTTTTATCAGTTTATCTGATTCGCATCGCTAACACTATTAATTGCGATTTATTGTTTGGGCATTGTTAGTCCTTTTATTGGCAAACTAACGCTTTTTTTTTTATCGATAAGTCTCCTTCCTTTACGTTTTCTATTTACGCAAAGCTTATTCACGTCATATTTCAGAAGTTGTCATTAATGTTTAGCCACCAATTTAAATTCTTCTATTGAGTCAGTTTTAATATGATCCAGAGTAACTCAGAATGCATGCTATCTATATTTCCTGCAATATCAGATTTCCGATTTTTCTTTATATTTTGGTAAGAATATTAGAATAATCCAGAACTTAAACTGAACGCAAACATCTCGCACACAGATAGGAAACGAATTCATTAAATATACAAAAATAGAAAGAGGTGTAAGGCAAGGATATGTCTTCTTTTTTTTTTTTTTTTCTTTTTTTTTTAAGCGTTTCACCCCAAGCAAGTCGGGAAGCCACTAGGACGCAAGGGGTTACAGAAAATTTAGAGCAAAATCAGATAGGAGTGATAGAAGAAAGGATGAGGAGAAGGGTAGTGGATAGATCAAGGCAACTGGAGATGTCGATTGACATTACATTTGAATAGCTGGAGATTATAGCTCTCAGGGAAACTAGAATAGGGAAGGGAGTTCCACAGACGAGAGGTGTGAGACATGAAGCTATTGGAGTAGAAGAGATGGCTACATTTAGGAGTTTCGACAGTGAAGGGGTGAGAGCGGGATGCCAGCCTCGTCGGGCGCTTGAACTCATGACG
Source organism: Acanthosepion pharaonis (assembly GCA_903632075.3). NCBI lineage: Eukaryota > Metazoa > Mollusca > Cephalopoda > Sepiida > Sepiidae > Acanthosepion > Acanthosepion pharaonis. The sequence continues at coordinate 696,599 of CAHIKZ030000906.1, read as the reverse complement.
TCCGGGAACCAGCGAATGCAGCTCCTCGGAGCAATTGCCATGAAAGTATTTGTAAAACAGACAGAGAGAGGTGACGGCGCGTCTGTGAGTGAGCGACTGTAGACGAGATGCCAGATCAGGGCCAATTACATTGCATATCCGCCTCTGGAGCCTATCAAGAACCCCGAGGCAAACAGTAGGGGTTCCAGACCATATATGGCAGCAATACTCCATGCAAGGGCGAATTGTTGATTTGTAGATCTGGATCGATTCCGGGGAGAAAACTTTCCTGGCGCGGCACAGAGAGCCAACTTTCCTTCTCGCCAGACTTATTCAACATTTACTGTGAGGTGATTCTGAGTAAATTAGAGCGTCCTCCCATGATTCATTATTGGCGGCTACAATCTTAACAACACTAGAATATGCAAGCGGCAAAGTGTTGATAGCAGACACAGAAAGAAAACACAGAAAACGTTCCTATCGCCCCGTTCACGCTCCTCCCCGGTTTTTTGAACAGTAGAGGTTTCTCCCGTGTTACATGTTTAGGATTGTGTTTCTGATTCCTTATAATGTCTACTTCAACTCTATACGCCTAACGTCTCCGCCTGAACTCTGAGATTCTATTTGCTATTTATTTAATTTAATTTTCTATTTTTCAATAGGAGTAAATAGGTTCGCCTATCGTCCGGCTCACACTCCTCTCCGGTTTTTTGAACAGGAATAGAGGTTTATCCCTTGTTTCCTGTTTATAATTGGGTTTCAGGTTCTTTGTAAAGTCTTCTTAATCTCTTTCACTTCCAGTAAACACTTGCGACAGTGGAATTATCGCCTTATTTGGTAGAGGTGAATTGATTAAAAAAAAGAAAATACTCTTACAGGAAGTGAAGAGAGAAGTAAGGATTAAACATCAGTTGTAAAAAGACAGAATATATATTGCAGTCAGCAAACAGAAAAGACCAATATACGAATTGAAAATTGGAGATGCCAAAATTTAAATATCTAGTAAGTGCTTTGACGGAGAACGGAAATGTGACATCAAAATTCGAAGGCGAATTGTGATAATGAAAGATGCCTTCCTAACGTTAAGTAAAGTATTAAAAAACAAGAAATTCTTGTTAGAAACAAAGAAATAAGTACTTAACTGTTAGGCAATATAGGTCATTTTAAGTGTTTATGAATACTGTACAATCTCCTCACAGATGAAGAAGAGAGGCGAGGGAAACGAAACATGGCTCTACTGAAGGCTACTGAAGTTACAATGAACTGAAGAATATGGTAACAAAAAGGACCCATAATTAGTATCAGAAAGAGACAGATTAAATTTCTTGGGTACATAATGAGGAATGAGGGCTTAGCAAATATCACATAGATAGGAAATATTGAAGGCAAGAGGAGCAGATGAAAGCATTGAATAAACTACCTAAGGAACTTGTATAAATGGTTAATAAAACAGGGATTAGAAGAGATAGCAAAAAGATAAAATTTACTAATTACTACAAAGGACAGGAAATTGTGGGCAGTCACGATGGTCCTCGATTGAAGAAGAAAAATGAACTTGTATAAATGGTTAATAAAACTGGGATTAGAAGAGATAGCAAAAAGATAAAATTTACTAATTACTACAAAGGACAAAAAATTGTGGGCAGTCACGATGGTCCGCGATTGAAGAAGAAAAATGAACTTGTATAAATGGTTAACAAAACAGGGATTAGAAGAGATAGCAAAAAGATAAAATTTACTAATTACTACAAAGGACAGGAAATTGTGGGCAGTCACGATGGTCCTCGATTGAAGAAGAAAAATGAACTTGTATAAATGGTTAACAAAACAGGGATTAGAAGAGATAGCAAAAAGATAAAATTTACTAATTACTACAAAGGAGAGGAAATTGTGGGCAGTCACGATGGTCCGTGATTGAAGAAGAAAATGAACTTGTATAAATGGTTAACAAAACTGGGATTAGAAGAGATAGCAAAAAGATAAAATTTACTAATTACTACAAAGGAGAGGAAATTGTGGGCAGTCACGATGGTCCTCGATTGAAGAAGAAAAATGAACTTGTATAAATGGTTAACAAAACAGGGATTAGAAGAGATAGCAAAAAGATAAAATTTACTAATTACTACAAAGGACAGGAAATTGTGGGCAGTCACGATGGTCCTCGATTGAAGAAGAAAAATGAACTTGTATAAATGGTTAATAAAACTGGGATTAGAAGAGATAGCAAAAAGATAAAATTTACTAATTACTACAAAGGACAAAAAATTGTGGGCAGTCACGATAGTCCGCGATTGAAGAAGAAAAATGAACTTGTATAAATGGTTAACAAAACAGGATTAGAAGAGATAGCAAAATATAAAATTTACTAATTACTACAAAGGACAGGAAATTGTGGGCAGTCACGATGGTCCTCGATTGAAGAAGAAAAATGAACTTGTATAAATGGTTAATAAAACAGGGATTAGAAGAGATAGCAAAAAGATAAAATTTACTAATTACTACAAAGGAGAGGAAATTGTGGGCAGTCACGATGGTCCGTGATTGAAGAAGAAAAATGAACTTGTATAAATGGTTAACAAAACTGGGATTAGAAGAGATAGCAAAAAGATAAAATTTACTAATTACTACAAAGGAGAGGAAATTGTGGGCAGTCACGATGGTCCTCGATTGAAGAAGAAAAATGAACTTGTATAAATGGTTAACAAAACAGGGATTAGAAGAGATAGCAAAAAGATAAAATTTACTAATTACTACAAAGGACAGGAAATTGTGGGCAGTCACGATGGTCCTCGATTGAAGAAGAAAATGAACTTGTATAAATGGTTAATAAAACTGGGATTAGAAGAGATAGCAAAAAGATAAAATTTACTAATTACTACAAAGGACAGGAAATTGTGGGCAGTCACGATGGTCCTCGATTGAAGAAGAAAAATGAACTTGTGCAAATGGTTGGGACTTCAAGGATTAGGACAGATAGCGAAAAAACAAAATTTACTCAGAGTTACAAAGAACATGAAATTGTGGAGAGCAATGTTCGGCTACGTCTTAAAGGGTTTCGACACATAGAAGGAACGAGCCTGTGTAAATGGTTGGCAGAACAGGGATTAAGAGAGAGGGTGAAAAGATAAAATTTACTAAGAGCTACAAATGACAGGAAATTGTGGAGAGCCATGATCGCCAAAGTCTTAAAAGGTTTCGACACATAGAAGAACGAGCTTGTGTAAATGGTTGGCAAAACAGGAATTAGGAGAGAGCGCAAAACGACGAAGTTTACTAAGAGCTGCAAATGAAATTGTAAAGGACCATGATCGCCTATGTCTCGAAGGGACACAGCACGTAGATAAAGAATGACATTTTAATTTTACTTGATTTAAAGAAACACTTTATAGGAATTTTCAGCTCTTGTTATCATAAAATTTACTTTATTTATAAGCAATAAAATAAAAATTTACTTTCACTTTTATTTTGTTTCCCGTCATATTTTTTCTTCCATAATTCATATTTCAGATAGTTTTGTATTTCAACAAAACTAACCTAATGTGGATAATTAATTCAAAGATTAAAATGAATATAACTTTTCATAAATCCTTGTTAATGGGGTGGAAAGTGATGGATACAAAGCAGAGTTATATATTAATTGTAAAAAGACCTTATAGTAAAGAAAAATTATACCAAGATAAAGAGAATTACCTTTTCGAGATAAATTAATAGAACACAGCTGCGAATTGCCACGAATCCCCCCCCCCAAAAAGCAACTAAAAACCTTCACTCCCAGTGGAACAAAGAGATTAGAGATAGACCTCCAGTTATGGGCGTGAGTTGCATCATGACTTGGCTTGAAGTGACGAACGCCATGAGTAGAAAAAATATTAAAATTAAACGAGTGAGAAACATAAAAAAAAGTACCAGAAACTATGAAGCAAAAAATGTGGAACATAAAGATAATATTTGTGTCCATAATTTTAGGAGCACTCGATAAATCTGGTAAATAGGTAAGAAGATTTTGTATCCGAAGGAGAATAAAAAGCCATTCAATCATCATTATTACTAAATAGTCTATCTTCAGTGAAGGTTACCAGATATAACTGGTAAGAAAATCTAGCTTCTACTACTACTAATACTACTACTACTACTACTACTAATAATAATAATAATAATAATAATAATAGCAAAACAACAAAAACAACAACAACAACAATAATAATAATAATAATAATTGGGGTACATCCGAAGACAAAAAACAATGGTGAATGAAATAAAAAATGATAAGTATTATAATTATTTATTTGTTAAATTGGGGGGGGTCTTATTTGAATTTACTTATATATAAATAGATGTGTTTATATACTATTTAAATCAACTTAAAATAATTACGTTTTCCAATGTTATTAAAAAAAAATCGATGAAAGTATAGACTACCCCCACTGACACAGAGCTATATCTTTACAAACCAAACACATTTTGAAAGAAATTGGATATCAGACCTAGAACTGCAGGAAATCCGTAAAAGGGTCGATAATGAAGAACGTGGTCTGCCTACAGAGCAACATCTTAACATCAAAAACTTTATAAACGACAAAAAAAGAAACCCATGAAAAGAAAAGAAGACAAATCAAAATGTAATATAAAGACAAGATGCTGTAATGAAGAAGCTAGATAACAAGGAAAAAAGGTCCAAAGAAAAATACAGAATAAAAAAAAATCAATATAGGAAAGGAATAAACTATAGCCATTCTTTAGGGGCAAGGATGGGCAAAGATTGAAAAGCTGCAATTGAATGCATCCCTGAATTTTTACAGCATATTGAAACGAATAATATAACGGTGCAAAACAAACCCATCTGCACTAGTACAAAGACTGTAAATGTTATATATATATATATGTTAAGAAATGGACAAGGTCCGACAATTTATTTATTAAAGACATTTTTATTTATGTTTAACGTTGTTATTTTATAGATACAAGTATTTAAGCAAATGCTCTGTTTAAGATAAACAGTATTAAATAACATTTACCGGCCTGAATGGTTAATTTTCATGTCAATATTCGTTCATAGACAGAATTTGAACCTGTCCTATACGGAACTATTTTCTATGAAAAATTTCTTACATTTACAGGCCGGTAAATGTTATTTAATACTGTTTATCTTAAACAGAGCATTTGCTTAAATACTTGTATCTATAAAATAACAACGTTAAATATAAATAAAATGTTAATTATATATATATATATATATATATATATATATAATATTATAAATTAATTGATTTAAAATATGGTTTTTTTCGCTACATTCCAACCATGATTCAAAAATAGAAGCTAAAAACCCCGAATTTAATTTTGCAATTAAATTAAAAGCATTAGTTCCATTTCATCTTCAAGCGAATTTTTTTCTATTAATGCTCTGTAATTTTTTTCTATTAATGCTCTGTAAATTTTTTTTTTCTATTAATGCTCTGTAAATTTACATTGAGCACTATTTTGTAAAAATAAAAATATCTATAAGAACACCGGATTTTATATCTTACTGTTCTTTTTTTTTTTATTATATATATATATATATATATATATATATATATATATATATATGCGCGATACTTAGTGGAAATGCTCAATATCTGTCATTCAGTTCACTTCAGTTGTATGGACATTAGTTGGTTGTGTTTCACGTTTTTTGTGATCAACAGACAAACTGGTTTATTTTTAGAACGTGGACCTATTTATGCTTATTTGTGTTTGATTATTTGTGTGTAGTAGAGGGGGGAATTTTCGTCTGTGTTTGTTTGGGATGATACTATCAGATACATAGGCACACATACATACATGTGTATACGTTTTAGTTCGTGTAAACACACCCATATAGGTAATCTAAGCGATGATCGCCTTAAGAAGTAGAATCAAAGTATTGAAACATGAAAGTTTTTGTGTAGCGATTTCAATATTTTTTATTATAATCTCTAATAATAATAATAATAATAATATATATATATATATATATATATATATATATATCCCAAACTGCATGAATTTAAGCGAGTTATCAGGCTGTCATCACCGTCCCACCCTTTCATTGTCAAAACGGTTAAATTTAACCGTCTCAGATTCTTCTCTTGTACTTCCCGTCTGTGGAACTCCCTTCCCCTTACCTGGTTCTCCGATGACTATAATCTTCAAATATTCAAGTGCAATGTCAATCAACATCTGATACCCTGAGCTTGTTCCCCGTTCTCTTCTGTATCCATTCCTCATACATGTCTCTTCACTCTTGTTCTCAATCCTCTGTAACCCCTTGCGTGCTAGTAGCACTCACGCCTAGCTTAGAGTAAATTGCTTTAAATATATATATATATATATATATATATATATATATATATATATATATATATATGACGCAAGGAAAACCATCTTGGTAAATAAGATTTTAAAAAATTAAAATCAGTTATTCAAAAATAAATGATAAAAAAATATTGGCTCATGAAACAAAGGAAGAAATATGAGCCAAAAAATTGCTTAGTACTAGTCAACATGCTCATTTGAAAATAATAAAATTAAATTTTACCAAGGCATAAATATAGAAAGGAGGCAAAGTAAAAAAAGGTTATGTTGCAGGAACAATAAGCTTCTGAGATGAAATATGAAGAGGCCGAAGAAACACAAGGAAACACCCTAATGTTTAACGAAGACTTAAGTATATTCTTTACAGGGGGAAAATATAGGATCACCCTAAAAATACAAATATTTAACAAGTATTGGTTTAAGAAATTCAAGTGCTTACACTATAGACTGGCTCCCACAACTTCGAAACATGTCATAAGAAAAGTGAAGTACTAGAATGTATGACCAGAAGCAGAAAAACTTAATTTAAAGCGACACTGAGAAATGAACCCGGATGAGCAATCACACGCCTACCGCTGAAGTGGAAAACATGGACTGGACAACTAACAGTTAATATATGTCTCCGTAGAGAGTAGAGAATAGAACAAAGGGATACACGACAAAAAATCAATGGAACGAAACACCATTAGATTGATCAGAAATAGATATAGCAGGATATCTCATAATTGGTTGCAGGATATTTAATTAAGAGAGGTTTTCCACGATGGGAGGTCATGTCTTCACTGTTCATCATACCTGAGAAAAGTCTAAATTAATTCTTAAAAATCTGTAAAGGATACTAATTGAATAATTGAACCAACTCATGTATGTGGCGGACGTTTGAGGAGATCAAGAAAGAAACAGAAATTTTGATAAAAAAATGCTTTAAAAAATGGAATTTGCAATAGAGATATGATCACATTAATGCATAGGGGAATATTTTTGATAACAGATGTAACAGATATACTGAATAACTGCACACGGTCACTCTGAATAACTAGTAGGACTCTCTGATATAAATAAAATAGGAGTAAATGAAAGAAAACAAGCAAGAATTTTAGGAGTATAAGGGACATAATTAAAAAAAATAACTGACCTCCAATCGGTCGTGGACTGGGGCAGGTATTGGCTGGTAAACTTTAATGCCTCAAAAACAAAACTGCCCTCTATTACTCACCACAGAGAACCATCTCTGCCTCCCATTAAAATGTCTGACGCTCAAATCCACAAGAGCACCTCTTTGCGACTGCTCGGTCTCACATTGTCCGCTGACCTGAGATGGAACGAATAATTTGAGTCAATAGCTTCGTCTACCACAAGGAAAGTTGGCTCCCTGTGCCGCGCCAGGAAATTTTTCTCCCCGGAATCGATCCTTAAAATCTACAAATCAACCATTCGCCCTTGCATGGAGTATTGCTGCCATATATGGTCTGGAGCCCCTTCTAATTGTCAAGGTCCTTGATAAAATCCAAAGACGGATATGCAATGTAACTGATCCTGATCTGGCATTTACAGCCGCTCTCTCACAGTTGCCTCCCTCTGTCTTTTTTACAAATGCTTTCACGGTAACTGCTTCGATGTGCTGCTTTCGCTGTTTCCCAGACTTCATAAATTTAAGCGTTCAACTAGGCTGGCATCTCGCTCACACCCTTTCACTGTCGAAACTGTTAAATATAGCCGTCTCTTCTACTCCAATAGCTTCATTTCTCGCACTTCTCGCCTATGGAACTCCCTCTCTATTTCTTGTTTTCCTGATAGCTATAATCTCCAAATATTTAAATGTAACGTCAATCGACGTCTCCAGATGCCCTGGTGTATCCCCTAACCGTCTCTTCATCCTTTCCTCTATCACTCCTCTTTGTTCTCGCTCCCCTTCTGAAACTCTTTGCGAGTTAGTGGCTTTACGCCTTGCTTGGGGTTGAATGCTTAAAAAAATAGAAATAAATAAACAAAAACTTCATAAAAAGAATTAACACATTTCTACCCAGAACCACTCCTCGGTTCGACAAAAGAACTCAGATCAATAAACCAAGAAATAAGGTAAGTTATGATAATGTATAAAACTCTACACCTCATAACCTATGGATTATATATGAAAATAGGAAGACAGCGAAAAAACGACTGATAAATCTCGAAAATTGTATTTCGTCTGGCAAAATTAGATTGGAAAATAGCATAAAGCACAAGAAATTATGAAAATCATTCGAAAAGGTGTAACAATAAAAAAAGATAAAAGAGGGAGGTAAGAAAGCAATAATAAAAAATGGGAAAGGCGTCGAGTAATTAAAAGTCAAAAAGAAAATACAACAGACGATTATCCGTAGAGATGAGTACGCAGAGGTCATCTGAAGAGAGAAACGGGATACATATTTATTAAAGTCTAGGCCAAATGCATCAGGACTAACTATATCCAGGCTAAGATTGATAAAGCCTATGAAAACAGATACTGCATCTGTTGAGGAAGAGATAAACTACATAATCAGTATATGTAGCAAACGGATCTAGATTGAATGCAAAGAAAACACGACAGTATTGCAACATTTAAACTCGATAAACTGTGCAAATGACTTGGTTTCGACTATTTAGACAAATATCAGCAACACAAAGCAGGGTCTCTCCTAGAAAATGTTAACCATGTTCACCATAGTCTATGAATATATAATACAGCGCATTACGTAATCTGTTCAATGAAACAACGTTAAAGATTAACACTCACGAGTCAGACACTCTACTGGATTTGACTATATCGCCAATACCACCAGCAGCTGTTCCGTAATTCTTCAGTCTTCGATATCAAAGGCTGGCAGTGCATATTCGGGAAAAAACATGGCCGCCTTTATACACGTCGCATTGAATATTTTGAACCTTCTGATTGGTTAACCCTTTTATTGGTGAACTATAAAATGAGTCAGCTCATTTTGGCTGGCTCACTAGTACATCAGTGTACCCAAAAATTCTAATAGAAAATATATATATAATAAAGCATTCTGGGACATTTGCATCCAGAATGATGGAAGTGAAAATGATATATTAGACAATGGAAAGTGTCTGTGCATACAGTTCACAGCGTGAACAAGAAGGATAAATTAACCAACATCAGAACATTGTTCTGGAGATGCGAAAGATATGAAATATAAAAGTTAAAGCCGTACCCATAACAGCAATCACACTTGTAACTATTAAAATGCACTGGAACTGAAATCGGATGAAACTTGTTCTTTTATTGTCCTGTCTCCTCACTAAAGTCTTCTCATCTTTTTTTTTTTTCACTCCCAATAGACCCTTGCGTCCTAATGACATGACTTCATTGCTTGGAGTGAAAAAAAAGAACTCCATCCGTGAGATAAATGAATTGGGAAAATGGCTGAATGGAAACAGAAAGTTAATACACTATTGTAATACATAGAAGAAAATATATCTGAATTGTGAAGGGATTTTAGATTTTTTACTGAAATTTTTAATACTTCCAAGAGAAAACAAAAGTGTAAAACTGGATGGGAGATGAGAATGGAAGAACAATTAAAAAATGTGTGCAGACAGAAGGTAAATTCATAATAATTTACCATAAGAATACAGGTTAAAACAGTGACTACAAGGTAAGATCAGTCAATTATACATATCAATAAGTAGACAGACGTCAGTGCAATAGAAAGAGAATGACATAAATATTTCTTACGGAGGATTTACAAGAACAAGTAAAATAAATTTAAAAAAAACGTACAAAAACGCCTGAAAAACATTCGAATTGAAACGCTAAAATTAATTTGTGATTCCAGAAAGAATTGAGACTGAGCTACCTACAGCATTGAAGGTATCAGCATTTATTTTTCAAAATGTGTTGGAAATTTGATATGCGGTAAAATATACAGGAAATAATAATAATAATAATAATAATAATAATAATAATAATAATAATAATAATATTGATTATTTAAATGTTGAGAATCTGAAAACAAAATAATAATAATAATAATCAAAATACAAGGACCTTGAAATCGAAATCTCAAAAATGTAGCACATGGGAACATCAACAATCCCTGTTGTAGATGGAGCCCTCGGATTGGTTGGAAAAGATTCCAGTAGACTAATTGAAAGGATTCCTGGAAGCCCATACCTTAAAGAAATACAAAAAATTGTTCTCACGAGTACAGCCCACACCTTACGAAGGGCTTTATCTATGTAAAATATGTTTGTGGTTCATTTTTTTAATTGGTCAGTGGAAAATGTCATTATGTCATTGCTAATTTTAGGTATCTGGGCGGGACATGGAAAGAAATGTGTACATACTAGAAATCAAAGCAAATAAAATAATAATGGCGACGCGGTTTACACAGGGCTGGGGCGAGGAAAAGATAAACGAAGACATGTCACTGGGGTGAAGAGTGCTCAACGGAAAGAAAAGAGCAAGGCGACATAGGGGGAGAGCGTCTTCACATGCATTCGTTTCAATCAAGACTGCTATTCCTGTGTGGAGCTGTACAGCCATAACAGATACTGCACCACCATCAGCTAATGATGTATAACTTCTTGGGCGTAGATTCAAGGTCTCTTGCCACATATTAATAATAATAATAATAATAAACAACTAATCTGAACTGAAGGTTGAAATTGCTAGACTCTGAAAATGCTAGTCAAAAATATATCCCAGTAGTGATTGGGGTACTTGGCACTATCTAGTTGGAGTTCAAAGAATAGGTCGACCAACTTGGTGTAAAATACACTTCGCAAACGCTACAAAAATCTGCCTTATTGGCTACAGGAAACATACTTCGAGAAGTTCTGTCTGCCTAAGTTTCTTGCTGTGACTTGTCAGGCAGTATCTTCCTTGGTACTCAAGACATCTACACAACAGTACAAAGTCATATTCAATATATATGCCCTAATGCTACACCAGGCATTGATCTCATGGATTCAGACCTTAATTGACTGGAGGTGTTAATATATATATATATATATATATATATATATATAAAATTATTTATTTAAAAATTATAACATAAATATGTTATAAAATCACTACAAAAATAGTCATTTTGTTTCAACACCTCCGGTGTCTTATCAAGTGATGATGTTGAATGTAGAATAAATGGTATTAAAGGTTAAGATGTTCTGTACTTGCGCCAAATGAATATAAAGATCGTCACAGTATATTGGGGCAATACTTACACTGGACAATGGGCAAGAAATTTGGATCAGATGTGAATTAACACTAATATGAACCTCACCCTGCGTCAGTTACAGAAATAGAAGACTATGGGATTGCACCATCTTGACAGACCGGAGGATTGAATCAAATAGCCCGGAATTAATTTCCAAAAACCGAAAAGCAAAAAAACTTGCCTACTAATCAATATGGCTTGCTCAGCGGACTGTAACATAGCAACCAAAGAATTTGAAAAACTATCAACGTATAAAGAACTGGAAATCGAAATAGAAAAACTGTGGAAATTGAAAACAGGAATAGTACTACTCATAATAGGTGCGCTTGGAATGGTAAAAAAAGGAATACAACAACACATTGAAAAAAATCACAAGAAATCCCATCTTAAGAAAAATACAAAAAATTGTCTTGATACAATATTACAGCCCACACACTAAGAACTTTGTCCATGTAACGCTAGTGATGTTATGGAAGTTAGAAAAACAAATCATGAAATGTAGTCATAACAACACACCAATACCTGACTTAGGTCTTCCCGCACACTTGGTAGGTAGTGTGACCAGAGTAGAAATTCAAATATAATAATAATAATAATAATAATATATGCACTTATGTTACACCAGTCTTGAAACTTATGGCCTCTGATCCTAAGTTACTGGAGATATTAACATGTATATGTTTTGTCTTGCTGAAATAAGATAGATGAAAGTAAATAACCCGTTCAATACCAAAGATTTGTTTCTCAGTTACCTGAACGCAACCACTTCAGCATATCCTCTAGGGGCTTTCTCACCATTATTCGTCTTTTCATCTCTATCGCTCTTTATTTGTTTCTCTCTTTCGCTATCTCTCTCTTTATTTATCTCTCTCTTTCGCTCTCTCTCTCCCCCAAAATTCTCAAATAAGTTAGAGTCTGCAACAGGATCACTTACTTTTTTATAAAAATTAGTTTTTAATGCAGATCTGTGTATATGTATATATACTAGCTTAAATACCACCCGATAGGGCGGTATTTAAGATGGCTCCTGCGGATATCTTTTAATTGGACCTTCTTCACAATAGGTAGGAAGGTGCAGGTGCGACAGACAACAATAAGCTACAAAAGAACTCGAAAGTGATCGCTGCATTTAAGTATTGCATTAATATTTAAGCTTATCTTTTAAAAGTTCAACGACAATTCTTCTGCCGCCACCTAATTTAAAGATATTTTGATGTACGTAGGTACTTATTTTCCGTACAAACGGGTGTCTTTCGATGGATTTCGCAATTAACTCCGATTATTCTTAAATTTATTTCCAAGTTATAAGAATTGTTATCATAGAAAAAAGAACTTGTCGCAAAAATTCACGTAAAAAAATCTCCTAGAGCAATCACAGTAATGAAAATTGTGAATCTATATTTTCAGTATTGCGGATCCGGATCCAACCTGGAATGTTTTTAATTTGCTCACAGACTCGGCCTGATTTCAAAATGGTATCAGATGTAAGGATAGGAAAAAGTGTGACTTACAAACATCGGCATCATACTTATTATAAAACCCACGTTGTGTGTCTGTTCGTTTATATATTGGATCGGATTTCCTACATTTTTCAACCGATTTCAACAAAGCTTCACAGGACTACGTAAAATTACCTTGCGGTGCTTCTGACAGCGCCCAAAATTGGAAAAACACAATTGTTTTTGCACGAAATCAATTTGAAAACACGATTCTGTCGCCAGAATGAAAGGGGGACAACTCATATCGAGTTATACTTATTATAAAATCCAGGTTGTTTGTGTGTCTGTGTTCGTTTATATATGGGATCGGATTTCCTACATTTTTCAACAGATTTCAACAAAACTTCATTTTTTTTTTTTGGCAGGTAGTGTTTCTTATTGTCTTGCACACTTTTTTCTTTATTTTTACATTCAGAATGCTTTAAAAACGATTGAAAACAATGTTTTTGTTTGAGTTTGACCAATTCGTAAAAAAAGTGTGTGTGTGTCTGCGTGCGTGTGTTAATAAAGACAAATGCAAAACTTATCTTAGCCATTCGTTTCGTCCTACGAGGCACTTTATCAAGGCAAATTCCTTTCGATTTTATTTAAATTGTCCTTTTAGATATATACTCTAATTTTTTTTTACAGATAATACAGTGTATTTACACAAGAATGCGTGCATGTATGCGTATATATATGAGTAATTATGTTTTACACTTTTCGTGTGTCCGTGTGTCCGTGTGTGTGTGTGTGTGTGTGTGTGTGTGTGTGTGTGTGTGTGCACCGGTTACATATGCTCAAATTGACCGGACCTGGGAGGTAAAAAATAGATTTTATCAAAAGCGGGTATCCGGGTTTGTGTATTTTTATGCTTCCGTATAAGTATCCAAGTTGGTATCGCCGACGAATTTTTGCATTTTCATGTTATTCGATGTTATTAGTTTGTTGACAGATCTTTTTTAGGGTCTCCGTGGGTTTCTGTTTAATTTGGTGAATTTAGTTAGGCCATCGATAATGTTTTGTAATTTATTTATGGTTATGGGTTTTACGAAACATGTATAAAAGAGGAATTGCTGCCTAAATACCCAATCTCTCCCTCTCTCCATTTATATATATATATATATATATATATATATATATATTGATAACACTGAATAATTTTCACAATATTAAAGTGTTAAAAATTGTATTTAGGTCAAAAGGACAAAGATCTGTTCAATATCAATGTATCGGCGCAAAATTAAAATAACGTAATTTATATAAAATATCCATTCCTGGTTAATATTCTTTTAAAACTTTCAACGAGTAGAATGAAGTAAAAATACGATTTTAAGTTGAATTTAACGAATGATAAAACAAAAAATAACATAAAAAAGTAAATAGGATTCAAAATAAATAGGTGTGGCGATTAGATATCAAATTATTAATGTAATATTTCGAGTCGAGTTCTTGAATATTTTGTAAAATTTTACTGAGAATTTCCGGGTTTATATCAATTAAGATAAAACTTTTCATTTTTAGGCTTTTTAAAATTCTCCTGCGTTCCTGTTATCTACATCCGGCTGGGGAACTTCCTGCGATTACAGATTTAACAACAGTAGCCATATTGTTGTAAGAAGATGTCAGGAAGTGCTTTGAAGTATTTTTTCTTTACCTCGTTCAATAAGATACGTTCAGAAAATTATATATACTCTACATTGAATACTTTTTCATGAGCATACACACATAACGACAAATACACGCAAACACATACAAACACACACACGCGCGTATATATATATGTGTGTTTGTGTGTGCGTGTGTACACACGTGTATGTGTATATGGGATAAAATGATATATAAATTTATATACATCAAAACAATTTTAGGCAAATGAATGACAAAGTGGAAATATCCTGTATAATGCGTATCTATCTATCTGTCAAGTATCTATGTATCTATCTACATATATATACATATATATATATATATATATATATATAGAGAGAGAGAGAGAGAGAGAGAGAGAGAGAGAGAGTATTTAGGCAGCAATCCTTCATTTATACATGAAACACGTATGTACACACACACACACACACACACACACACACACACACACACACACACACATATATATATATATATATATATATTTATAATTTATTCAAAAATTATAACATAAATATGTTATGAAATCACTACAAAAATAGCCATTTTGTTTCAACACTTCTGGTGTCTTATCAAGTGATGGTGTTGAATGTAGAATAAAGAGTTTTAAAAGGTTCAAATCAACCAAACACACCTTGCTAGGGGAAACATTGTTACATAAGCTGTAATGACCAATCAAAATACAAGTATATGAGAATTCAAAAGACTTGACACCGAACCTTGGTTATAATAATTAATGATTTAATGTTAGGGTTAGACTAAAATAGAAATCATTCCAATTGATTAATATTAAATTTTACTATAGAACTGAAAATTAAAAATTATCAGTTTTAAAATTTTAAATTTAATCTGCATTAAGTTTTAAAAAATTACAAAATTATTTAAAGAAAAAACTGAGGAAAAAATACATATGTTTTGTTATTTATTTTGTTTTAATTGAAAAGCCAAAAATTCAATTAGAATAAACGTTAAAATCTAATGTTGATGTTAAGCTTCGTTACAACTTAAATACATTTGAAGTGATGATGTGGGCAGGGGAGGGTGAAATCTTGCAAAAGACAATACATACGCAGTAAGATTATAACACACAGACAAGTAGACATATTTAGATATATAAACACGCAAAAACGCATAAGAAACAGGAAGGAACACGACCCTTAAAAACAAATCAAAAAAATACAGACAATATATATATATACAATGAAAGATATATATATAAGCGATCATACACACATACATTAATAAAGATACATATATATGCAAGTTTGGTTGAAGACCAACGTTAGTTCTTTCATCGATAATTTTAAAAAGATATTTTTTTACGGTTATAATCATGTTTCCGGGGAAAATTTGAATTGTCCAGTAACTTCTGACTTTTCCCACTGTCATATCGTAGCTTTCCTCCGACCTTTTCTCTAAATATTTATATGGTAATTGTTCTGATGAGCTTTTCTCTTTCGTACCTAGACTTTATGAATTTAAGCACGGGTGGCAAGGTATCATCAATTTACAGTTGAAATGGCGAGATGTAACCGTAAGTTCTATGCTAGCAGTTTCTTCTTTCGCACTTCAAGTTTGTAGAACTCTCTTCCGGCTTCTTGCTTCCCAGTCAAGCTTGATCTTAAAAAATTTAAATAGAATGCCATTTGGTATCTTCTGCCGTCTGAATTCATGTTCTATTATTGTTCCCTCTCCTTAATAATATTTTCCTCATTCTCTCACATTAAATAATTGCGTCTTAGTGACTTTATTGCTACGAGACCATGGGCAAATAATTACAATATCAGAAACAAATAATAAAAACCATATCCCTTGGAAACTGCAACCACAAACAATAATAATTTTTCTTCTTTCATCCTTAAACCAGAAAGCAGTCATTAGGACGCCGACGTACTGTGTTGTTTACCAATATCATCGTGTCCTGATTTTGATCTAGAGCCTGGCTCTCCGCAAATGATTTCTCTCCAGGTTAGACCACAGCCTATGCCCGCCAAATATGTGTCTCTCTTGGTCGCGAACATGTGGCCGTTGTACTTCATCTGAGCGACGCTTCAGCTCTGGTTGGTTACCTAATATTATAATTAAGCTAAAAGAATTTGGGAAGGAAATTTCCATCAATATTAGAAAATTTTATAACAATTAGTAGAAATTACTAATCTACAAGGCGATCCAAAAATATTCTCACCCCCAAAACAATAAGAATAATAGAACAAGCAATACTGTAATACAAAGCACATGTACTGAATTCAGTTTATTCAATTTCATTGACGAAACCAAGATCCTTTGTCAGGTGTGTTAACATGTGGTTTAAGGAATTCCTAGTTCGGAAGACCGTATTAGAGGATGGTCCGAAAGTCTTGTTACCCCAACCAAAAAGTAATGAGAACAACAGAAAAACCAGTAATACAGTAATACAAATCACATGTATTGAATTCAGTTTATTTAATTTCAATGACACATCGAAAACGTCTGTATGAACACCGTCATTTTTTTGTGGCAGCCATCTGAAATAGAAAATTATATTATGTAGGGATGACAATACTTTTGAGCCACCCTGTACTTTCCTGAGAAGGTGCTTTAACACAAATATTTTATAAATTTTAAATGATAGTAACATTAACTACTCGGTCATTCAATGCCGAATATGTCCTGCATGAAATCGGCTAATTTTACAATCATGCCTACTTAACAATTTTAGATATTTCTGGCAAGATGTTGATAAACGTCTCATAATTTAGATCAAGATTTAATTTTAAATCACAGATTAGATTAGATAAGGGCAAAGGAAAAAAAATAGTATTTTTATAAACACCTGCAGCACCTTTATTTCAGATATTTACGATAACTTTTATTACATTAACCTATATAAATTCTTGATAAAATTTTAAAGAAGAATCTGCAATGTTATTGGTCCTGACCTAGCATCTCAACATTAGTCACTTTCTCACCAGTGTAACATAGCTTTCTCTACCTTTTTCTATATATATATTTCCATGGTTATTGTTCTGATTAGATTTCTTCTTTGGTACCTAAAGTTAAGAGCATTTCTAGATTGGAAGCTAGGTCCCATCATTTTACTGTTTAAATATGTAACCGTAAGTTCTATGCCAACAGTTTCTTCTCTCGCTTGTGCAAACCTCTTCCGGCCTCTTGCTTCCCAGTCAACTTTGATCTTCAAAAATGTAAATGCAATGTCAATCGTTATCTTCTGTTTTCTTAATTCCTCTTTTATTGTTGTCTCTCCTTAATAATGTTTTATTTTTCTTTTATTTTTTCATACTCCGTAACACTTGCGTCTCAATGGCTTTGTTGCCTTCTCGGTGTAAAATGATTTAAAAAAATGTCTAGTAATAGTTAAAGTTCAGTAAAGGATTTCTTGTTTTATAACGCAACAAATAATTTCGTCTATCGTTCAGTTAATATTGCTCACCGTTCTTTTGAATAGGGGTAGATGTTTATCCCTTATTTCCCGCTCGGGATTGGGTTTCCTGTGCCTTCTAAAGTCTACTTCTAAAGTATATACTTCTAAAAATAAATTCCTAAACTCTGAAATTTTATTTACTATTTATTTATTTTTCCTTCAATAGAAATAGATAGGTTGGCCTATTGTCCAGTTCACATTACTGCCTAGTCTTTTGAACAGGAGTAGGGGTTTATCCCTTTTTTCCTGTTTCAGATTGAGTTTCCGGTTGTTTTTAAGGTTTTCTCGTTCTCTTTCACTTCCAGTAACCCCTTGCGCCTTACTTGCGCCTTGCTTGGGGTGAATTGTCTTTTTTTTTAAATCTTCCACTTGGGAGAGACCGGAAGTAAAGTCACAGTCGCTCCCCAAAATACAGGGGAAACATTAGACATTTTCTTTTTTGAGGGGTGGGAGAATTTAGAGTATTTAGATTTTCTTAAGAATAATTCAAATGTCTTCGCTTTTTTTTTTGCTTGTTTTTTTCATTTCTTATCACACAGTTTCGACCATGTACACTCTGGACTTCCTCAGATGCATGCTATAGCGATTTTCCAAGCGTAGCTCAGATTTAGCACAAGGCCGAAAGTATGGGGCACCCAGTGAGGATCGAACTCACAACTCAGTCGCAGTTGTTCTAGAGATGCATGCTATACTTCTGAATGTTGTATCCAGTTAGAGCATGAGTATATTCCCTATATACGTCATATCCAGTTTCTGTTTTACTTTTACTTCTTGAGATTTTTCTCTGTCGACCTAAACGTTGAACTGGTGTCTGCTCACCGAGCTCATATCCACGCAAAATTAACTATTTATGTACAGACACAAAGGTCAGCTCACATTCCAATAACTCTTTCTAAAGAAGAAACTATGATTGTTATCTGTTGCGTGAAGCTTTCCCAAACAGGAAAATGCCGAACGAGATGGATTATATTTAGCCTCTGGTTCCATGAACGTGTAAAACACAGCTCTTTAAACTGGGACTTGTGCCACACCAGGTTTGAGCGGGTGTTAGAGTAATACTTTATACGCGCCATTAATCGTGAATTCACAAGACAAGAGAAGTAAAAAGGAAACAGTAATTAAGCGATTTAATGAACTTTGTGTATAGATATTACACTATTACTTCAGCGATTATCAGCCAAACCAAATATTGAATTGTCATATTTTTCTAGTGTTTCTTAAGTATTGTTTTTAGAGAATGCCTCACAGAGACTACAAATGTTTGCCCCCTCCTCGATCTATATCTGTAGTTTTTTAATCGTTTCGCGACAACCAAGGGGGTCAGTGTGGATCAGGTCATCATATACAAAGAAAATCGACCCTGCCTTAAACACCTTTTGCAGATCAATCGCTAAGTGTCTCAAGTCAACTAAAGTGGATGACCTCTACTTGCTTAGTGGCATCGCTCCACCTTACATCATAAAGACAGTCTTCAAGAAGTTGAAGCAGGAAACCGACGCTCGTCATTCACTCCACGGCTGTGAACTAATGACAAAGAGGATCAAGTCAAGACACAGCTTTCTACATTCAGTAGAACCCCTGAAAAAACAGAGCTCCTATTAAGCGTCTGTCCCTGTGCCACACCCAGTTTAACAACGTGCAACAGTCTCTCTCTAAGCCCTGCAGAATCCTTCTCCCTGGCTCCATTGATGTTTTGCTCTTTTAGACCTACCTGAAAGGCCCCCAAACAGCTATTGGTCGCTGTAGAGCAAACCTTCAGAAATAGGGATGTGCCATCGATAATGATCCCAACTGCCAATGCGGGCAATTAGATACTATGGAACATCTAGTTTATCCAAATCTTGAAGATTCATGCACACTTAACGACCTTGAAAACTTAAAACCCCAGGCAAGGCTCTGTGTGCAACACTGGATGGGTGTGATATAGTGATTCGATAATAATAATAATAATAATAACTACAATCAAAGTGATAATTCCACTAAGATGTAAAGGTTTACTCTAAGTGAAAGAGAATGAGGAAAACTTTAGTGACGGGAAAGGACAATAAAAGAACAAGATTCAGGATGATAGAAGATGGCGATTAACTTTACATTTAAATTTGCAAGATTCAAAACGGAAGTAAGAAACCGGAAAAGATTTCCAAATATGAGAAAAAGTATTAGAATAGAAAATAGCATTAGCTATATCAACAATAAACCTATATCGTCAATCTAGGAGCACACTTAAATTCACGTGAGATCGTGTTACAAGGAGAGATCATTAGAACACGAAAATATTTATAAAAAAGACAAAGGAAAGCCATGTCATGGACGTGAGAAAATGACTGAAGTCGAGATTCCAGATCAGAATTTATAACATTACTGACCCTTCTATTGATTTTATCGAAAATCTCGAAATATATAGCAAGAATACCAGAGCAGATATTGGATCAGTATTCAATGCACAGAGAAATGGTAGGTTTATAAACGAGAAAAATCATTTGGCACCAAATAGTGAACCAAACTTCATGTAAATAGAAAACACGAAACCAAGAATTCTCAATGAGTTACTTTCCTGGAGCTCAGTATTAGACTTGTAGACGAAGGGCGAAATAGTTCTTTATGATTATTAAACGATAGCAGTTTACGTTTGGAGTCGTTAAAATTTACAAGCTATTCCTTGCTCCAGTTAATTATATGAGACTCTGAGTAGAGAAAGGAATCAGACTATCTAAAAAACAAACAGGGAAAATAACGAAGATCAAAATATAAGTTTAAGAGAGTGCTGTTGTGTAATAAATATATAAACAAAATGTAAAATTTAGTTTCAGGTTTAGAAGTTAAATCCAGTAATTACAAACTTAAAAAAAAGAAAGCTCTCACCTCAGTATATACAAGAGTCCAGCTACTTATTATTATCATTTATACTAATTGTGGTTTCACATTTACTGACTGGGTTTTTTTTTTATTATTTCAGATCAACTGATTGCAAATGCTCAGTACTATACTTCATATTTATTCTTAAAAGTATTGTCGTCTGAACTCTTCCTCGTATTTGTAGTTCTTTTAGCTTCTTTGTAATGTTCATCTAGATTGAATCATAATGATGGGTACGGTTTTTATCTCCGTTTTCCAATTTTTTTCCCGGAAAATATGGATATTTTTCCTAACTTTAAACTTTCTTTCTACTTTGCTCTTTATTCTTTTGAGAAAAAAAATCAATTCTTTGTTTGTAATAACTCGAACTGGCCTAGATTATGTGATCAGTTTGAATCTAAACGTCTCATAGACTTTTATTTTGTATTTTCTAAGAATATTCTAACTTTTAAATTCAAATTTTAATCACTTGTAGAGTTCTCGTTAGTTTAATCTCCATAAACACTCTTGGCCTTTTTTTAAAATTCTTTCTGCAAATGTCTTTGATGCTTATACGGAGTGAATCCTGTAGGTCTTAAAGAAGAATATAAGGTACCACAAAATGGTGTTACAGAAATACAAAGAAGTTTACCAAAAGAAAAAAAAGTATCACTTGAAAACTTTCAACAGCAGCAACAGCCGAAATGTATAGCACCTGCAATTAGAAGAGAAAATAATATCAAAATTTTGAAATTCCACGCTACATTAAATAAAAGGTTTGGAAAGAAAACTCCTATCATTACTAAAGAAAGCGATAATAGTATGTTTAAAGTTTTAAAAGAAATAATTTATAAATTTCAACTATTCGGTCGATGAATACTGAATTTTTCATGCCTATAAACGGCTATTTTTGCCATTATCATTTAATTTTCAGTTTTACTCAGTACACTGCTGAAACAGAAAATCCCGCCTTCCTTGTTTACGATAAATAAAACTGTTTTTAACCTGATTTAAGTAATCAGTCGGATTTCAGTAATCACTTTCATAGAATTTTATTTCATATTCTCTAAGAATTTTTTAGTTTGTGCATTTACAATCTTCCTAATCTTCTTTAATGCAGTTTTACATCAGTGTAATCGTCAGGGTCGATCATTGGTCGCAGGAACAGTTGTAATCGTGCAAAACCCGCCCCGGTCGTCCAAGACTTCCATTACCGCGTCTGATTGTTGTAGTGACCACTTCAATCCAGAGCTAACCTTATCCAACGTTGTGATTTAAGTTTGATCATAAGGAGGCCAAGATTGAATCGTCTCAGGTATCTTCTTCTTGTTTTGGTCCAAGCAGGGCGATGACGTAAAGGGAAAAAAATTAAAACTCGAATAAATTGAACAAAATACTGTTTTTATATCAGTCCTCCGTACAATAATTGGTTTATCAGAGTTCGCATTCAGTTAATTATCAGCACAGCCTACATCTAAATCGGAAGGGATATTATTCTTGTTGACTTGGCAAATTTTGGTTTGCTGTTGTTGGTAAAGTTTGGCACAAGGCTGAAGTCAGAGGCTTTCGTCGACAGATAAACACGTGGGCCTCTCTCATTGTCTCTGGTCTCGTCCCCGTCTCTTCTGCATCTCTTCTCTCTTCTGCCTAATTCGCTTCGCGCATTCGTATTTATGGACATTCATCCAAACTGACGAATTAAGAGAATTCGGTAATTCTGGGGAATTTCTTTCTTCCACTCTCTCATATTATTACCTCTCACTAAATCTCCTCAGTGAGCGTGGGTGGCTTATCCACACACTCCTGGTATTTCAACTCAACTCAACAAGGGAATCAACTCCAAATTCGTTGTTTACGAAAAATGAAATTTTTGCTTTATAGCCTGCATTTGCAGCTGTATGTTAATCAACATTGGCCCCTAAATCTGGGTTCATTTTCCATTGTTCAAACTGCTCGACATACAATCCAAGTCGTTTACGTGTGAAATAAATCACCAATTCTTTCCACGGGTTTTTGGTATTAACTCTTTTCGTTTCAATGTCTCTCAGTACATAACACTTTTATATATTTTAACAAAACTTTCTTCCGTTTTACAGCGGCAACAACAAACATTATGACATCAGTATTAGCAGAGAGCTTTCAGTGAAGAGCAAGTAACAACAAGTATATACACACTAGCAGCATGGCCCGGCGTTGCCCGTGCTTGATTCAAAAATCGTACGACTCATACAGCAATCGCTATCATTTGACTTAAAATATTTTTGCCCATCCTTGCCTTTAAAGGAGTGCCCTTTGCCTTGCTGATGTTGCTACATGCCTTACTTCTTGCCCATCTCACACTGCGAATTTTTTCTAAGCTCTATACTAAACATTAAATCTGTTACGAAAAAAGAATTAAACAAAATTAACACAAAACGATCAGCTTTAAAAAAGGACTCGTAACTGGAAAAACCGAATGAAAAAAGAATGTTAACAACAAATACTTTTTCAAACCCAACCCAGTTCTGCGGAATCAGAATCAACGTTGAGTTTAAGCAAGCGAATGAGCCAATTGGAGTAAAGTGCCATGCAGATTTAAATTTTTCCCCACTTGTGACGAATGCAGCTATCGATTTTTTTGCAAGCTAGCATGCTAATTAACATTCGTGTCAGTCATCTGTTGGCTCTCACGCTGGCCAATAGAATCTTCCTGCCTATTTGTGGCAGCCAGCTATAGGCTCTCACTCTGGCCAGTAGAAAATGTCCGCAAACTACATGAAAACTGCCGTAGAAGCATGACAAAATCGATTATTTCCACTATCGATGGGAGTTGGGAAATGCAAAGTCGGTCTTGGCCTTCCCGCTAACTTGGAGCATGTGCATTTAAATTTTGGTGCAAATCCGTCGAAAAATGCGGCCGTGCATTCGTTACACACACACACACACACACACACACACACACACACACACACACACACACACACACACACACACACACATACACATACATCCTGCCTTTTATAGATAGAGATGAAGATCAAAGTTGACTGAAAAGTAAGAAGCCGGAAAAGAATTCCACAAGCGAGAAATGCGAGAGAAGAAAAGGTTAACATAGAACTTACAGTTACATCTAGCTATTTAAACAGTAAAATGATGAGACCTTGTTATTAATCTGGCACTGTTCTTAAATTTATAAAGTCTAGCTATCAAAAAGAAAAGCTCATCGGAACAGATGGCATGAAAATATTTATAGAAAAGGCACAAGGAAGTTACATTACCGTGGTGGGACAGTAACTGAAGCTGAGATGCCAGGTCAGGACTAATAACATTGTAGATTTTTCTTTGGATTTTTATCAAGAATCTCTAAATACATAGCTTAAACACCAGACCAGATTTTGACGAATGGTAGCGCAAGGTTGAATGCATTAATCAAAATATTGATATTATGGCAGCCAAACACTGAAAATATTTGCACACAAAACTGTAAATTTGATCAGCAAAATAGTTTCTAATCAAGTTAGGAGCGACGAACTAAACATTGCTACCAATTTAGTAGTACGCTTAAAGTCTAGATACGAAAGAGGAACAATTACTATAACAATATTTATAGAAAAGTCGCGGAAAACTACATTACGGTGGTGGGAAAATGATTGAAGCTGAAATGACAGGTTAAGTCAAATAACATTCCAGAAACTTCTTTGGATTTTATCAAGAATCTAAAGATAAAGAGCAGGAGCACCATACCAGATGTTAAAGATGGTTGTGCCGTCCATTTTTTTGATAGTGTCTTAACATTAATGACAAATGGTCTTATTCTCATCATTGCCTTCAACATCACGGTCACTAGATTGTGATAATTCATTATATTTTTGAAGAGATTCGCACTATTAGGGATCATATGCGTGCATGCCTTATCATCGATTATGATATCTGATCAGAAGGCTGCCATCGGCTTATCAGTATTGATAACTATTTTAAACACCATTAAAGATTATTGCCGTTGTTGGCTCGAATTACTGCTGTTGTATTTGTTATAAAGTGTGAGGAAAAGTAACACAAGAATGAACTAGTATGGAATTTGTATCCTTCTTATTTCTATGTATTTTGTGGGTGTTTAATAATTCAAAGGTTCTATTACAAGATATGTAAAGTTATATTTCGATAATTGTTAGAGAATTATATATTTCCTCTGTGGAAGCCAGCAATGTATCTTTTTTTTTTTAAGCATTGTGCCCCAAGCAAGGCGTGAAGCCACTAGGATGCAGGGTGTTGCAGAAGATTTGGAGCGAGAGCAGATAGGAGTGATAGAAGAAAGGAAGAGGAGAAGGATAGTTTGTAGATCAAGGTAATTGGAGATGTCGATTGACATTACATTTGAATAGTTGGAGATTATATCTTTCAGGGAAACAGTAATTGGGGAGGGTGTTCTACTGGCGAGAGGTGCGAGGTATGAAGCTATTGGAGTAGAAGAGACGGCTAAATTTGAAGGTTTCTACGATGTAAGGGTGAGAGCGTGATGCCAGCCTTGTAAGGCGCTTGAATTCATGGAGTCTGGGAACCAGAGAGAGCAGCTCATCAGAGCAGTTACCATGGAAGTATTTGTAGAAAAGACAGAGAGAGGCGACGGCGCGTCTGTGAGAGAGTGACTGCAGACAAGACACTATATCAGGGCCAATTAGATTACATATCCGTCTCTGGATCTTGTCAAGAACTCCGAGGTAAGCAGAAGGTGCTCCAGCCCATATATGGCAGCAATACTCCATGCAAGGGCGAATGATTGTTTTGTATATTTGAAGTATCGATTCAGGCACAGAGAGCCAACTTTCCTCGCGGTGGAAGAAGCAATTGACTCAATGTATTTGTTCCAGCTCAGGTCAGCAGTCAGCGTGAGACCGAGCAGACGCAGGGAGTTGCTCTCAGGAAGTTGACTATCAGACATTTTAATGGGGGGCAGGGAAGGATCTCTATGGCGGTTAATGGAGAGTAATTTAGTTTTTGTGGCGTTAAAGTTGAGCAGCCAATTCTTGCCCCAGTTAACAACCGATTGGAGGTCCATTTTCAAGACGCACGGCAAGGTTAGTTTTGTCGCCGACACTAGATTTGTTTTTGAGGCAGGAGTAAATTGTAGTGGCGTCTGCATAGATGCCGACTTGGGAATCTATAGCTTCAGGAAGGTCATTGATGAAAATAAGGAAAAGAGTGGGGCCAAGGATAATATAGGGCTTCGAAGACTTTGCCGAAGAAGGGTAGGAGACTAATAGGACGGTAATTAGTGGGGTCAGAGGGGTCTCCAGAGTTCTTAAACACAGGAACAATGGATGAGTACTTCCAGCAGTCAGGAAAACATGATTCCTTGAGGCAGTAATTATACAGTTTAGAGAGGGCGGGTGCTAGCTCAGGTGCGCATTTCTTCAGGACAATGGCTGGTATGCCATCTCCTTGTGGGGGTCTAAGGTGGAGATAATGCCCAGTACCAATGACGGGGTTATGTGTAAGCCGCTCAGTAAGGCCTCAGTTCTAAGAGGGAAGTCTGGTATGGGTACACCGGTGGAGTCGAGCGTTGAATTAAGTGAGAATTTCCGAGCAAAGCATTCAGCCTTGTCGGTAGAGGAGGTCAAGACCTCGAACTGGTTGAATAAAGGAGGTATGGAGGGTTTTCGATTATTCAGGACACTCTTGCAGACTCGCCAATAATCTTTGTAGCCAAAATTTGTGAGATGCAA
>CAHIKZ030000906.1:652500-665000 GCA_903632075.3 Acanthosepion pharaonis | reverse complement strand
GTTTGGAGTTCAACTCCTGTCTACAGCTGAGGTGAACAAAAACTTGAAGAGTTGAGTTAAAGGGAGATAACTGATACTGAGACATCCGGAAATAGAACAATCTATCCCGCTTGACGGAATAAAGGGCTCAGATCGAAATTCCAAATACCTGAATAAAGCCGGAACGTACAACGGCCGAAACGTCGTGAATATGGCAACAAACATCATGACAACAGTCCGAACAATGTAACTATGTGGCTATCTATGTAGTTCAAACTATTCATATCTATCTATTTAACTATCATTATATTCATGTCTATCTAGCTCAGACTGTTCATATCAATCCCTTCTCTTTTCTCGCTCTCTATCTATCTATCTATCTATCTATCTATCTATCTATCTATCTCTCTCTCTCTCTCTCTCTCTATATATATATATATATATATATATATATATATATATATATATATATATACAAGTGATTTTATGACATATTTATGATTTTATAACATATTTATGTTTTTATAACATATTTATGTTATAATTTTTTAAACAAATAATTATATATATATATATATATATATATATAAACACACACACACATACATACATACATAATTATTTATGAAGAAAACATAATAAAATATCCTTCTTGTGCTAATATGTGTGAGTGGGTATAAGTGAATGTGTTTGCGAGTGTGTAAGTTTAAAATCATACATAACTTTTATCATACACTAGTGACGCCCATAAATATATGTGAATCCATAACAGAAGACTACTGATATATAAAAAAAATGTACATATAGTATTTGTTCCTAGCTATTTTTTCCTGTGAAGAAGCCTATGTAGGCACAATTGCGCATGCTAACATATATTCATCTCTTTCATATTTTTTTAAATTATTTTTTCCTTTCACCATTGATGGCAAATATATAAGCAGTGTCATAAAAGAAACCCTCAAAAACAACGATCACATTTCTGCATCTAAACAGATTGATAGAGAAATCTTATTAGTACCTCTTCACCGAGTGTTTTTAGAATATATTTCAATTTTTTATTGTAAAATATCTAACATCAATGCAAATATTGTACTTTGTTACAAACTTTTCGTGATTTACTCGTATATAAAAATGGTTAAATTTTGGTTCCAGTGAAACCCATAAATAAAATATTATGTAGAATTTACAGTCATGTAAAAAAAAAGTACAAAATCATTGGGAAAATTCTGTCAGTTATGTGCCAAACGCGATACACGCTAAGGCGATCATGTATCTTTCGATACATGACTGACGAGCCAGATTTTTTTTCCCGCAGTAGGTAGCCATTTCTTTCTACGGTAGACCAGTTGACATCCAAGTCTATAGAACCCGATCTTTCCTGCTATTTACCCATAGGTGAGGGGAGACAAAGAGTATTCATACCTTTCCCAAGGGTATTAGCACATCAGTCAGTCAGTCATGTGCCATCCAAAGCTATAGGATACGACTGGAGATCGAACTCGGGTCTCCGATTTTTCAATCTGATCCGCTATCCATTACTCCACCAGGTACGGTTTATTTCTAACAATGTATTATTAAAGATTATAATTACTTCATTTAACGGTATGTAAACATTGTAAATTCCACTTAGATCAACACCGTCCTGGGTATAACTATATCCAGTAGCAAGAATGGATAGCGGCACGGATTGTGAAATCGGAGAGCCGAGTTCAAATTCCAGTCGCATCCATTATATTCACTTACATGCTAATACCCTTGGGAAAGGTATGAATCCTCTTCTTCTCAGCTATGGGTAAATTGCAGGACAGACCGAGTTCTATAACCTTAGGTGGCAACTGGTCTACCATAGAAATAAATGCCAACCTACTGCGGGGAAAAAAATCTGCCTCGTCTGCCTAAGCGTGTATTACATATGGCACATAACTGACTGAAGGCCCCTGATCGGGAGATTTTGAGGAGTGTGGAATCGCCTCTTAATTGCTGGTATTCCCAGGTCCACTCTGACCCGGTGTGGTAGCATCTGTTAAGGTCTCAGCTATGGGCAAATAGCTAACCCCCAAACTAGGGTCAAATAACTATGAAAGTGTAAAAATACGATTTTATAGTAAAAATACCAGCAATACATTTTTATGGTAAAATATTATCAGCAATATATTTTTTGTAAAAGAAATTACTAATGCTCCCCAGAAAATTTAATTTCGCCACTAAATGACCCATAAGGATGTTGATATGCCGCTAAACAACAACCATTCTTAAAACAAGTCTTTTTTAAAACGTAAATCCATACAATAGACATATTATCCTAACAATAATCAATGTACTAAATGTAAACATTTTAAAACTATTATACCTATTCATTTATGTCTGGTCACTCTTCGAGTGATACTGATACCATCTCAACCAGTAGTACTTGCCGAAGTCAAGTCATCGGTAACTAAACCGATTTCCCAACTGCCTTTCCAAGGGGAAAGGTGGCTAGACATCCAACACGATTTAAAACCAGATAATTGACGAATCAAGCTTTTTGTAAGGTTAACGGGAAATTAACACAATGAAATAGATTGTGCTTCGCAGCTATGGATGTAGCCAATGTGATAATGATACAGCATTGTTTGGCGTTGGTTTTTCCTAGATTGAAGTCACTAGACAGCTCTGAGGGTTCCTCCGATAAATAAGCGTCCACGTCTACGTAACTTTGGCAAGTCTTTAAGTGCGAGATCATCGACTGGTCTACTGTCCCAAAGCATGACTCGGTGGGTTGGTGATGATGATGGTAGTGAGTGGGGGTGATGATGGTAGTGGGGGAATGATGATGATGGTGGTGGTGGTAGTAGTAGTACTGGTGGTAGTTTTGGTAGTGGTGGTAATTATGGTGATGGTGTTGGTGGTGATGTTGATGGGG
Source organism: Acanthosepion pharaonis (assembly GCA_903632075.3). Taxonomy (NCBI): domain Eukaryota; kingdom Metazoa; phylum Mollusca; class Cephalopoda; order Sepiida; family Sepiidae; genus Acanthosepion; species Acanthosepion pharaonis. The sequence continues at coordinate 662,119 of CAHIKZ030000906.1, read as the reverse complement.
ACGGTGTGATGGCAGGAGCTGTGGTGGTGGTGGTGGTGGAGGAGGAGGAGATGGTGGTGGTGGTGGTGGTGGTGGTGCTGGTGGTGGTGCTGATGCTGCTGATGATAATGATGATGATTTCTGGGTGTAAAGAAGCAACAAGATCAAATAATTACTAGTCTTGAATCAATAATAGAAGATTCATCTAAAAATTTACCTTTTTCCTAAGGGTATTATTTCTATTCTGACTTGGCGCGAAATTTTTTAGAAACAATCAAATTAATTAAGCATTATTCATTATAATCTCCTTTAATTATTCCTGACATTTTAAACTGAGCGAACAAAAATAAGTTTTAAAGCAAAAGTTGTCATGAATCATCAATTTTGGTTCCAGTAAAACCCATAAATAAAATATCATGTAGAATTTACAGTTATATGCCATGCGTGATACACGCTTAGGCAATCATGTATCTTTCGAATATGGTTCACATAATACTATAAATTCAAGCATATTTAAAGCTCTCCTCGTATATGGCGGTGAATGTTGGACAGTTTCCTTATGGATAAAGAGAAAACTTTATGACACGAAGATATTAAAAATATTATTAACATGAAACGTGAGGAACTAATAAAATGTAAATGACACCAAAACAGAAAATGATGGTAAGGGGACAAGCGTTGCTTAGAGTTATAATACATAGGAAGCTGTGGAGAATCATGATCAACAGTGTCCTTGATGGGGCATTTCAAAACTTATCGTCATACTATTGTATTACAAATTATAATGTTCTCACAGCAATATTACAGGAATTCCTTTAATTCTATAAAATTGTATGGCATCATTTTTAGCGTTCCTATTGTCCCTATAACTTAGACTTTTATAAGCACATATGTATTTGTTGTAACCTTTGAGTAACAAAAACTGTACATTGTAAACAGATGTGCTAACTTTAGATTACCAAAAATTAAGTTATTTGCATCTGATACTCGCATGCATTTAAAAACAAAATTTTGAAGGGATATAATTTTCAAATGTTATCTAGAATACAATCCCTTATTAATTTATTATTTATCGACATAAATTTTCGTGCAAAATTAAATAACACCTTTTTACACATGACATGCAAAATATAGCGTAATATTGCGAGGGAGAAAATTCAACGTCAATCTGTTACCCATAATAATTTTCTCTCGAACGCTGTCTCTGTGTCGTTCTATATTTAAAAAAAATGATTGTATTTGTTTGGATTCTCTACATAACTGAAACGGTGCATTTTGATCAGATCTGATTCATTTCCAACTAACTGATAATATCATAGAATAGTTATTATAATTAATTGAGAAAAAAAAACGATTTTCAAGGGAGATAATTACAACATAATAAATATAGATTACTATCCCTTATTTATTAATTTCCATCCGAATAAATAATCTAAATAAAAAATAAATCATCTTTTGTACATATGACAATTATTTTCTTAACAAAGTATCTCAAAGTAAAACCTAGTCTTATCTAATATAATATGAAAGGACTGATTTTGTCTATCTGCAACCGCTTAGTAGTTGAAATGTTGCATTGTAGCTGGTTCTGAAAGATTCGAAATTAACACATGATGGAGGAAAGAATTTTCGGGTAATTTACAGTTTAAGCCCCGCGCTCAGTTTTTATTAAAAATTTTCCGAATAGTTACATTTAGGTGTAAATTTATGTGCTTAATTCTAAAATAACAATGAAATTTTACCAAAATCTACCGTCTTGGAATTATCGACAATAAAATTTCGGAGTCATTCGCGTCGTGTCCGTCCGCCATTACTGACAATGTTTTGATAAGCTTGCCTCAAGAAGTTATGCGCGGAAGCTTACTTATTTAACGGCCCTTTTACTGATTTTACTCGTCTCAATTACTGCGCAAAACCAAAACAAGTCTTTAAACACGTTTGAAAGTGAAGCTTGTATTGAATTTTTGGGTGTTAATTTTCATTAAGTCATTTAGAAAAACAATGGCAAGTGTTGTTTTCTTATAGTGAAGCTTTTTGTCTTTCTTATAGTAAAGTTTTTTTATAGTGCAGCTGTAATAATAATGAATTCTTGGTTAAATAATAATAAAATAAATAATAAAACAAATTAAATAATAAAAACAAATAATAATAAAATAAATAATAAAACAAATTAAATAATAAAACAAATAATAATAAAACAAATAATAATAAAATAAATAATAAAACAATAATAAAATAGATAATAAAAAGCAAATTAAATAATAAAACAATAAAACAAATTAAATAGTAAAAACAAATAATAATAAAATAAATAATAAAAGCAAATTAAATAATAAAACAAATAATAATAAAATAAATAATCAAACAATAATAAAATAAATAATAAAGCAAATTAAATAATAAAACAAATAATAAAACAAATTAAATAGTAAAACAAATAATAATAAAATAAATAATAAAGCAATTTAAATAATAAAACAAATAATAATAAAATAAATAATAAAACAATAATGAAATAAATAATAAAGCAAATTGAATAATAAAAGAAATAATAAAATAAACAATAAAACAAATTAAATAATAAAACAAATAATAAAATAAATAATAAAACAAATTAAATAATAAAACAAATAATAATAAAATAAATAATAAAACAAATAATAATAAAATAAATAATAAAAGCAGATTAAATAATAAAACAAATAATAATAAAATAAATAATAAAACAAATAATAATAAAATAAATAATAAAGCAGATTAAATAATAAAACAAATAATAATAAAATAAATAATAAAACAAATAATATTAGAATAAATAATAAAGCAAATTAAATAATAAACAAATAATAATAAAATAAATAATAAAAAATAATAATCATGCATTTTTTAAATTTCGCGCAAAGTTTGCGCATTGTGTGCAAATTAATCAAGACAAGTGAAGCTTCTGCGCATGACTAGTTTAGGCAAACGTATGTAAACAACCATGTATTCAATGTTAGTAATGGCTGCCGTGGTTATGTCAGTAAGCTCTAAGTGTGACATCAGTAAGTAATTTCTGATAATTATAATAATAATGATTAAAGATTACGCCCCTTGTTGGTTTTATCTGCCCCTGGCGACTGCCCCACAAATATTTCAAAATTTAAAATGTTACGTATTACTTATAATTGCATGAATGTGTCCTAGTATAAATAGTTATAAATAAGTATTTCCCGATTTTATCATTTTGATATTTTTGCATTATATCAAGCATGAAGAATATAGTAACTAGAGTCCTCAAATTGGAGGAGAGAGTTATCAATGATAATGTTCTGGCTTTGAATCTGTGGTTATCTCCCTTTAATCCTTTCTCTGTTTTTATTTTTAAATGTACGTTTTATCATATAAAATTTGGTAAGACATGAGCAAATTTTAATTCCGAAAATTCGGCCCAGAGAAAAAAGTTTGGGAACTACTGGTGTAGAGCATGGTGGATTGTTTACAATTTTCTACTTGCTGAATATCTGTGGGCAACTGACTTGGGTAAACACCTGAGTAAAATGATATTCGAAAGTTAAGAACAAATTCGAATACGCAGACGCAAGGAAAAAAATAATTAAATAAAATACGAATACACTTTTTACACGACGCAATTTTTTTACAAGTCTGTCGAAGTTTAGTATGAAAAACTGTAATCTTTTGCTCAGTTTCTGCCTGGCCGAATCATGATACTATCCTGTCTTTCAGCGCTTATCTTTGAGCTCGTAGATCATAAAATGCAGTGTCCGCTACAAATTCATGTTTGTTAGAAAATCATCCAAAAATACTTGCCGTATTTTGGTCGATCACTCAACAGAACACTTTGACTCCGGAGCAAATTCAATGTATCATCACTTCTTTCCACCAGACATTGGTCTTTTGTTGACTTTCTCGTCCTTTGTGTTGTCCTTTCATCACAAAATCAGTTTCTATCTCATCACAGAAGTATTTGATTTCAATTAAATGTCATATTGTTTTCGTGGTGTTTTCTCTTTTTTTACTATATTTCAGATACTAAGGTAATATTGATCTTCAGTTTACAATTCTTCTTATAGGGTGCCTAGTAAAAAAGTGGTAAATTCAGAAATAAATTTATTTAGCTATCATGATTCATACATAAATTGAACAATCATCGTAGATATTCGAAATGTTTGCCTGAATGTTCAACACAAAGTAGAAGCATGGTAACCAGGAGGCAGTAACTTTGCAGATAGTGCCAAGAGAAATTTCAATCCAAGCTTCGATTAAGTTCCACTTCAATTAATCAATATCGACGATGTCATGACGATCGTTTTGCAAATGAGTTAGGAGTAGATTCCACATACAGTCATCCATAATATTCAGATCTTGGTTTTTAGAGGGTCACTGAGATGAATCAATTTGATCTGATGTATTTACTTGAAAAATAAATTTACCGTTTTTTTACTGGGTACCCTACAGTTGATTCTATTCATAGTTTTTGATGACAGAAAATTATTTTTTTTCATTCTTTTCCATATTTATTTTAACTGAACCATAGCGAAAATAGCAGGTTCCTCTTAATAATGTCCTGTTGTATATGTATGCTTATCAGCCCATGAAATTCATTGAAAACGTACCAGACAGAATATATACTAACATCATAAAAACTTTTGATTATACAGGGTGCCTAGTATAAAAATGGTAAATTCAGAAATAAATTTATTTAGCTATCATGATTCATACATAAATTGAACAATCATCGTTGATATTCGAAATGTTTGCCTGAATGTTCAACACAAAGTTGTAAACGTGATAACCAGGAGGCAGTAACTTTGCAGATAGTATCAAGAGGAATTTCAGTCCAAGCTTCGATTAAGTTCCACTTCAAGGAATCAATATTGACGATGTCATGACAATAGTTTTGCAAGTGAGTTAGGAGTAGGCTCCATATACCGTCATCCATAAAATTCAGATCTTGGTTTTTAGACGGTCACTGAGATGGACCAATTTGATCTGATGTATTTTCTCGGAGAATAAATTTGCCTTTTTTTTTTAATGAACATCCTGTAGAACGACTGAATGTAAGGATCAGAAATTTTGGTGAAAGTCAAAGATACGCTAACAATTAAATTAACCTTAAAAATATGTTTAGCATTAAATTTGAGAATAGAAGACTGAAAGTGAGACAATTCCGGTTGCAGTGAGTCAAAACTTATAAAAATATTTTCAAGAGACACGTGTTTAGACCACTAATAGATTTATTCAATCTTCTTAAAGTGTTTTAAATTCAACTGATGAAATTTGAAACCACTTTTGCCCAGTGTTTATTCTCATGCTTGATTCCGAATAGAATGCCACTTTTGGTCATAGTAACCCGATCAAGTTTTTGACAAACAAAATATTTTGGACTAGAATAAGGACATTAATATGGAACCAACTCTGGTCGGATTGTGACACGTAGATGCGTTACCATTCATCACTCATGATAAACAATCCATCAAATGACTCACCTACAATATTCTCCACATTTAATCTGCGATATTCTAGCGTAGCCTTCAATTGTTGATTTAATCTTTGACGGAATTATTTTTTTTATTATTTCTTTTACACTATGAAAATTCTTCTGACATTATTCTTCGACTGAATTAGTAAATTAGTGGAACTAAACAAAGATAGATATCGACAATACTTATTGTAATCATTAACAAAAAATGACCGAGAGAAAAAAAGAGAGAAAACAAGATAAAATAAAGATATATTTCCATATATATAAAGATATATAAAGAAATATTTCCATATATATAAAGATATATTTCCATATATCACCGTAACAGGTGTGCAAAATAATATCATAATGTAAGAAAAAGGATGTTTGTTTTCCGTTAACAAATACATTTTATATATGAAATTTGCAACTATATTCCACGATTGGTTAATAAAGTTATGGGTATATGAAGGTTGTTATAATGAAGGTTAAAACATCCTCCTTACTGAGGAAGGAAAAATTAGAGGCAGTAGAAACGTGGGTCTGCTAAATAATGATGAGAATAACATGGAATGAACATGTGAGCAATGAGGAGATTTTTAAGGAAAATGAGGAAAAAAACGCTTATTCTTAGAATGAAACAGATGGAATTCCTAGAACACTTAATAAGTAAAGAAGGCGGGAAAATTTGACACTCACATGGCAGCAAGTAACACATCTAACGAATTTGTATAAATAGATAGCAGAACAAGAGGTGGAGGGTAGTAAAAAGACAAACATTATTAAGAACTACAATGAATAGGATGTTGGGAAAAGCCATGATCATTCACGTCCTTAAGGGACATGGTAAAGAATAAGAAGGAGGAGGAGTAGGAGAAGGCGAAGAAGAAGAAGAAGGAAGAGGAGGAGGAGTAGGAGAAGACGAAGAAGAAGGAAAAGGAGGAGAAGAAGGCGAAGAAGAAGGACGAACACACACATATACATATATGCATTTACCGGATGTCAGAATCCGTTGAAAAATACACCCCTATCCTCCCTAAACTTAACCTCTTTCTCGAACCTAACTCATAATTGTTACACAAATAGTTAATATAAATGAACACGCCATCGCCCCTTGTCTGAATGATTGGTTTCCCTGTATCCTAGGTAACAGTGAATTATGGATTTATGTGTGCGTTTAAAACTCAGTAAATTTAAAATAAGTTATTACTAATATTCGCTTGAAGATGAAATGGAACTAATGCTTTTGATTTAATTATAATATTAAATTTGAAGTTTTTAGCTTCCATTTTTGAAACATGGTTATTACTGTGTAGCGAAAAAAAACATATTTTATATCACTTAATTTATAATATTTAGGCTCTGGAAATTTACATTGAGCACTTTTTTGTAAAAATAAAAATAAAAAATATCAGTAAGAACACCGGATTATATATCTTACTGTTATATATATATATATATATATATATATATATATATATATATATATATATATATATATAGTACAGGTAATAGATCCGTTGGTATATAATCTGTTTGGATCCTAATAATAACAAATATTAAAACTGATCTACAGTGAGCTCAGTGTCTTTATTAAAACAGAGCATATATATTTTTACAGCAAAGTTCGTTTTACTTACGGGAGGTGCTTAAAATAAATAGGTAAAAATAAACAAAAAATAAAATAACACAAAAAATAAAATATACATATATACAAAAACACATACCTCCAACTACAACGATATAACTCTAGTTCACATACAAATATACATATGTGATAAGTTTTAAATGTAATAGAAATGCACACACAAACATCGGGACATATCATATATATATATATATATATATATATATATATATATATATATATATTCACATTAACATAGATATACAAAGGTGTACAAAGAAAAAATAGTTATATCTATCTACATATCAATGTCAAGCATTTTTCATTGAATAATATAGACATATTGTTTATTCATTTTTCATAATAATTATTTCCAGTCCTCTAATAATTATAAGAGGACGCGTCTTTTTAAAATTAACCATCACAACGATCACAATTGTAAGTATGTCTTTGTAATTTACCACTGAGAGTGATCTTGGAGGAGATCGAAATTACTTGGGTAGGAAAAAAACTACGGTGCCTTCCATGATAAATTTAATCTTAACATCTAGAAAGTGGTTAGGCAACTGAGAAGAATTATAATAAAAAAAAAATATGTGTGTGTGTTGTGTGTGTGTGTGTATATATATATATATATATATATATATATATATATATATATATATATATATATAATTTATTCGAAAATTATAGAATGACATGTTATAAAATCACTACAAAAGTAACTATTTTCTTTCAACACTTCTGTTGTCTTATCAAGATAGATAGATAGATAGATAGATAGATAGATAGATAGATAGATAGATAGATAGATAATGAAGTGAATGAGATAGATAGATAGATAGATAGATAGATAGATAGATAGATAGATAGATAGATAGATAGATAGATAGATAATGAATAGACTGGGATAGAAAGATATATAATGAGCAGACTGAGATAGATAGATAGATAGATAGATAGATAGATAGATAGATAGATAGATAGATAGATAGATAGATAGATAGATAATGAACAGACTGATTATAGATAGATAGATAGATAGATAGATAGATAGATAGATAGATAGATAGATAGATAGATAATGAATAGACTGGGATAGAAAGATATATAATGAGCAGACTGAGATAGATAGATAGATAGATAGATAGATAGATAGATAGATAGATAGATAGATAGATAGATAGATAATGAACAGACTGATTATAGATAGATAATAGACCGAGATATATAGATAGATAATGAATAGACTGCAATGGATAAATAGAATGATAGATAATGAATAGACTGAGATATATATATATATATATATATATATATATATATATATAGATAGATAGATAGATAGATAGATAATAGATAGATAGATAGATAGATACCAGTCTTAGATAGATAGATAGATAGATAGATAGATAGATAGATAGATAGATAGATAGATAATAAAAATAATGTAAAAATAAATCGGACATTTTCATCACCATGTCATCAATTTACATTCAACATACTCGGGGACACAACCCAACATCAATCTTCTTTCGAAACTCCCTATCCTGGATTACCTTTCCACTGGACAATCAGGTGAGTTGTCATAGTATCAATTAATATTTTCCTTGTCCTTTGTAGATGTTTTTTTTTTTTTTTTTTTTCAGTTGCCAATGAAGAAAGGTGCGTTTCTCTTCATTAAAAAGGATCCTTTGAGTGCTAACTAGAGCTATCACGGACACCTGTTCAGTACCACCCTCGTTGCGTATTACATTCAAAAGTGTCTGCAATAACAACTGTACGTGGGTACGTGTGGAGAGAAAGGAGGATTTATAAAAATCTCGGTGTTGTAGAACAAGAATAAAAGTATAATATGATACAAGGAGAGGAAGCTTCGAAAATGATATAAAGAAGAACATCTTTAGTTCTACTGATGGTTAAAGATTCACAGACAATCTACTGTTTATAATACCTGTATTACATCAGGTGTTTCATTTTAGTTAATATTGGCGGTTAAATATACTCAGGTAGGTGTCTTCACTAATTCATCGAAAAAACAACATACCATGATGAAAAAAGGGTCCAGAACTTAATAAAAACGAAGTTTTATCGTCAAAATATTTATGTTATGAGGAAAGATCAAATTATTTTTTAATTATTTTTTAAAATGTTTTAATACTTTCTATCACGTTCGAAATTTTTGTAAAAAAATTTTTTTTTCTTTCTTTTTTACATTGACGGTCACGTAACATTTACCATTATATTTTTTTAGCGCTTTTTTCAGTTGAAAATACATTTAATTTGGAAATTCTTGCAAAAATCAAATAATTGAATTTTAATGTAACATTCAAAATTTATTCTAGAAATGTTTGTTTTTTAGAAAATTGTGGTAAAAATATTTTTTTTACATTTGTTACTTTCCCCCAAACTTAATTTTATGAAAACTCGAAAATTTGACTTTGTGTAATTTAGTGATTATATTAGTTAAAAGCGGAAGATATTGAAGAATATAAATCATCAATTTCTTTTTGTAAATAGAAACGCGTATCTACCCAAAATTCAGCTCT
>CAHIKZ030000906.1:612500-647500 GCA_903632075.3 Acanthosepion pharaonis | reverse complement strand
TTTTTTTTTTACAAACACTCTTATTCAGTTAGAAAGAGAACAGGTTAAAATCGTTTTGAGTCAGACCCAAATGAGCAATGGTGAGACTTAAAAGATTATTCAGGTCTTCACGTGCCAAATTGTACGAATCGTGTAACAGCAAAATTGTCCAATTGTTAGATTAAGATTTGAACTGTTGTATCTTAGAAATGATTAAAGATATCTTAGTGGAATTCGCGGAGGTTTTTATAACGCTATTGGAATCTACTTTGAACATTAAGAATGTATCTCTAAGTTGAAATGTTGATCACTCTTGCTTTTTTTCACCTCCTGGCCCAGTTTCCCTCTCCACTGTTTCCTCTTTTTAAAAACTTATTCACCGTTTTCTTGATGGTTCTTGAATGAACTTTAAAGATGGAAGCCAGTGTAAGAATGTTGGTAACATTGCTGAAGGCCGGAATGATCTTTTTCCTCCCACCATTTATCATTTGGGAAGACTTACTTTAACCTGTTCTCTTTCAAGCTGAATAACGCTAAGGATTTTTTCAGTAATTCTTACAACAAATGATGTCAAAATGGCTAAATATCTTATCTGAAAACCCGAGAAAAAGAAACTCAGTTTATTTTTTTTTATTTTTTTTATTTTTTTTTTAGATATTAAACATTTTGTGGGATGGGCAATTATCGCATGGTGTTATATGATTTGGACACTTTTGCTGTCACCCCCAGCATATATATATATATATATATATATATATGTAAGCAAATGTAAATGGATATAGATCCGACAGAATGAAGAAAAATTTTGAAAAAACAAACAAAAATCCTTAAATGCAATTATGTTGTCTAAAATGAATGAAATGTCGACGTCTGACGTTTCGGTTTAATAAACCTTCTTCAGGACAATATTCATTAAAATACAATTCAGTTCAATTTGACAAAGACGATGGACATAAAAAAACAAGTCTTATCCAAAACAGATAACTGAAAATTTTTAAAATGATCAGCTTTCCGTTTAGATCCTAATAGAATTCTTTTCATTTTCTTTTTCATTCAAAATAATCAAAAATCTTTTAGGAATACGTTTTGAAAGCGTCGCCCATGTGACGACAACGTGACCATGCTAAACGGAAAGCTGTTCATTTTAAAAATTTTCAGTTATCTGTTTTGGATAAGACTTGTTTTTTATGTCCATCGTCTTTGTCAAATTGAACTGAATTGTATTTTAATGAATATTGTCCTGAAGAAGGTTTATTAAACCGAAACGTCAGACGTCGACATTTCATTCATTTTAAACAACATAATTGCATTTAAGGATTTTTGTTTGTTTTTTTCATATATATATATATATATATATATATATATATATATAGCGATAGATAGATAGATAGATAGATAGAGAGAGAGAGAGAGAGAGAAAGAGAGAGAGAAAGAGAAAGAAGAGAGTGGGGGAGATAGGTAAGATAAAAAGAGAGAAAAGAGAGCAGATGAGAAAATGATCGCTTTTTAAAACAGTAAACACTTCCAAGAAGTGACGGTAGTTAAAATAATAGCGTTTTCAAGGAAAAATACATCCTTTTTCTCCTCTTCTCGTCTAGTAAGGAGCACTACAAATAGTTAATGGTCTCGGTGCTGAGAAGCCTTCTGGGTGACATAAAATTTTTCAAAATTAATCTCTATCTTCTCGGCGGAGGAGAGAAAAGCAGTGCTGCATATTTTGCGTTCTTGCCTGCTAATAGTACCTCTATTTCATAAACATTAAAAAAATATTGCCTACCACATTCTTATATTGCTGATATTGTACATATATTAAGTTTCTACAAAGCATGTGGTGTAAGCTTATATGAATCGCCTAATACATCTGAGTTAGAATCGTAATATGAATAATTTTGAATAGTTTTTGTTTTTTTTTAAATTCTCCCTTGCATGGAGTATTGCTGCCATATTTGGTCTGGAGCCCCCACTGTTTGCTTCTGGGTCCTTGATAAGATCCAGAGACGGATATGCAATATAATTGGCCCTGATCTGGCATCTCGTCTACAGTCACTCTCTCACAGATGCGCCGTCGCCTCTCTCTGTCTTTTTTACAAATACTTTCATGGTAATTGCTCCGAGGAGCTGCTTTCACTGGTTCCCAGACTTCATGAATTCAAGCGCCCTACGAGGCTGGCATCCCGCTTTCACCCTTTCACTGTTGAAACTCCTAAATGTAGCCGCCTCTTCTACTCCAATAGCTTCATACCTCGCACCTCTCGCCTGTGGAACTCCCTTCCCTATTCCTGTTTCCCTGAGAGCTATAATCTTCAACTATTCAAATGTAATGGCAATAGACATCTCCAGTTGCCTTGATCTATCTACTATCCTTCTCCTCATCCTTTCCTCTATCACTCCTATCTGCTCTCGCTCCAAATCTTCTGCAACTCCTTGCGTGCTATTGGCTTCCCGCCTTGCTAGGGGTGAAATAAAAAAAATTGGCATACATTCTTAGGAAAGATAGTGGAGTGCTTTTTTGTTGTCTTCACCTCTGTTTTCCTTCTCTTAAAATGGCAACGACACAAATTTAAACGCTCCTGTCTAAAGTGATTTCTAACTCTATTTTATATGTCATATCATTTCAGAACACAGTTTTTTTTTATTATCTGGGAAATATTATAACTCCTTATAATTGATAATTAAGTGGCTTTCCAGTGTTTTCTACAATGTTTTAATTCAGTGTTATCCATCTTCAAAGTTGGTTGCCACCTGAAGCTAGAGAGCCTAATCTACTCTGCTAGCAATTCACAAATGATAAAGAAAGGGAATCTAGGGAGAGACCTGATCGCCTACGTCTTAAAGGAATATGATATCCTTAATAATTGACTACAAATAGAATTTTTTTTTTTTTCGTATGCTAAATTTTCGAGCTCATTTTGAATAATCCGTAAGCACGGGAAAAACGTTACTCGCAATAGCCTCTTTGTAACAGTCTATCTGTTGGGTTCACGATTTTAAATCTATTCGCACTTGAAAATGAATTCTGGACATCGTGACCTGTAGTCCTTTACTCTATAAAAAAATGTTTGTTTCGTCAATCCTGCGTGTGAACAAATACATTTTATTTCTATATTCATTTGTAAACATGAAGGAAGCAGACGACTGAGTAAATATAAAACCAATTCTTACAATGAGTCAGTGTGTGTGTCAGTAAGTATATCAATATGTTAATGTGAGTGAGCGTCCATTAAAACGTCTGTCTGTGTGTATGTGTGTGTTTGTGTTCGTGTGTATGTGTGCGTGTGTGTGAATAAGCATATACAATAACTTGTGCCCGAAAGAGTGTAGGAATGTATGGGAAAAAACGTGAACTGTAACAGTAATAACTGTACATATATTTTTGTAATCAGTCATAAGAACGCATGTGCAAACGTACATGAGTGTATTTTAAAGTTTATTTTTGTTTCATTCTTTCGAAAGAGCTCGAGTATGCTAAATATTACATACACTCATGTACCTGCAAATATTCATGCGAATATGTACGGAATTATTGCTGGTGGTCCAAGTATTTAACTATTTCTCTATGCTATGAAATAGACAAAATTCGACAATTATTTTTAAAGACATTTTTCATAATGTGTGACGTCATTTGTTTACATTTGGATACGCATTGAGCAGATATGAATGTATGAAAGAAAATCATGGATGATTGTGCTTAAAAACAGTAAAATCGACCATGCTAACCAAACGCTCCTCTGTGGCCCAACAGGTTAAGGCACGTCAGGCTATATGTGGGTTCCGTATAGGATACAGGTTCAATTCCTGTCGGAGGACGCATATCTCTATCTATAAAAGGCAGGATGTGTGTGTGTGTGTGTGTGTGTGTGTGTAACGAATGTACGGCCGCAATTTTTGACGTATTTGCACCAAAATTTACATGCATATGCTCCAAGTTAGCAGAAAAGCCAAGACCGACATTGCATTTCCCAACTCCAATCGATAGTGGAAATAATCGATTTTGTCATGCTTCTACGGCAGTTTTCATGTAGTTTGCGGCCATTTTCTACTGGCCAGAGTGAGAGCCTATAGCTGGCTGCCCCGAATAGGCAGGAAGATTCTGTTGGCCAGCGTGAGAACCAACAGCTGACTGACACGAATGTTAATTAGCATGCTAGCATACGAAAAAATCGATAGCTGCATTCGTCACAAGTGGGAAAAATTTAAATCTGCATGGCACTTTACTCCAATTGGCTCATTCGCTTGCTTAAACTCAACGTTGATTCTGATTCCGCAGAACTGGGTTGGGTTTGAAAAAGTATTTGTTGTTAACATTTTTTTTTCATTCAGTTTTTCCAGTTACGAGTCCTTTTTAAAGCTGATCGTTTTGTGTTCATTTTGTTTAGTTCTTTTTTCGTAACAGATTTAATGTTTAGTATAGAGCTTAGAAAAATTCGCAATGTGAGATAGGCAAGAAGTAAGGCATGTAGCAACATAAGCCCGGCAAAGGGCACTTCTTTAAAGGCAAGGAAGGGCAAAAATATTTTAAGTCAAGTGATACCGATTGCTGTATGAGTCGTACGATTTTTGAATCAAGCACGGGCAACGCCGGGCCATGCTGCTAGTTTTCTATGAAAATTTCTCGGACATTCAGGCCAGTAAATGTTGTTAATACTGTTTATTATAAACAGAGCATTTACTCAAATATTTGTATCTATAAAAAGAACGTATAAACATAAAAAATGTCTGTATATATATATATATATATATATATATATATATATATATATATATATATATATATATATATATAAATAAGGTTTTAATTTCAACCTTTCAATTATATAAATATATATATATATATACAAATATATACATATAGTATATTCATAAATATCCATATTATCCCTCAACTGAGATAATATGCATATTTATTAATATATATATATATAAGTGTGTGTGTGTGTGTATGCGCGTGTGTGTGTGCGTCTACGTGTGTGTAAAAAGTTAAGATATAAATAAAATATATCTATAAAAACAGATTAAAAAAGAGAACATTTCTTTAGCAACGCGTTTCGTCCTCTGATGCACTTTATCAGGGCAAATGTAAGAGTTTTGTTTTGCAACGTGTATTTATAAGCAGAAGTAAAAAAAAAAAAAAAACATCGTTAGGTTTTCAAAATAAAATGCCAATGGATATACTTCAGGCTAACTGTGAAATTTCATAGTTTACGTTGACTTTCACGTTTAGCCTGAAGAATATTATGAGCTTTCTTAGATTTAAGAATTTTGAAACCTAACGATATTTAAAAATATGTAAACTAAAGACAATGGAATGTTTGCAGCAAAAATTACAGACATTCTATAAAATAAATACATGGAAAATTTGTTCACCTAATAAATAGGAAAATACACACTCAAAATACTGAGTGCTATCTCGCCAAAAATAAAAAAAATAAAAAGATGTTTTAGTTCAATGGAGAAATGCTCTCAATATATTTTATGTAGTGAGAGCAAATGAAATAAAATGAATAATTACAGTAACTTGTCATTAACTATTTATTTTCTCTTTTTAATCGGTATCACACCATGCAAGGCAATAAAGCCACTAAGAAACAGTGGGCTAAAGAGTGTGGAAGAATTAGGAACAGAAACATTAATAATGAGCGGGAAGAGGAAAGAGTAATCAGGAAAACAGAAGATTTATTTAAATTTTTGCGGATGAATGTTTCCCGTAAAACATGAAATCGGAATGGAGATCCACAAGCAAGAAGTGCAAGAAAAGAAACTGTAAGCATAGAATTTATAGTTACATCTATCCAACTCAACTGTAAATTAATGAGATCTCGACGCCAGTCTATTACTGCACTTAAATTCATAAAGTCTAGATACCATAGTGAAGTGCTCATGCGAACAATTACCATGAAAGTATTTATAGAAAAGACACAGAGAGGCAGCCTTACTGCGATGGGAAAGTGACTGAAGCCGAGATGCCAGATTAGGACCACTAATATTGATGATTCTACTTTAGATTTTATCAAAGAGCTCAAGGGAAATAACAAGAGCAATATTCTAAGCATCGAGGAATGGTAGAGTTATATATGATAGATTCTGGAGGGGAAAATTGTCTCATCTGGAACAGTAAACCAACTTTCTTAGCAGCTGAACTAGCAATGGATTCAATATAATCTTTTCATTTCATGTCAGCTGAGAACGCTAGCTCGAGAAGTTGCAACGAGTCACTTTCATCAAGAAAGTCATTAATGAAAATGAAAAATAGAGTAAGGCCAATGATGGAGTCCTGAGGAACACATACATTTCATGATTTGATAGGAAAGACTGGATCAGTTCAAAAAAGTGTCCGGAGACACCGTAACTTTTCAGTTTGTGGAGAAGACCTGAATACCAGAACCTGTCATAGGCTTTCGACATGTTCAATGCATAGGCCCGAGTTTCACCGTTTTTTGTTTTTTTTTTAACTAGAGAGCATGATAAATTCTTTTCTTACATATCACTATAGATTAAGCCCACCAGATCAGAATATATAAATATAAATATAACAGAGAACGTGAGCCTGAGAAGGTACAGGGAGTCACTTTCCTGGAGGATAGCATCAGCCATGATGATGGAAGGCAGCAAAGGGTCTCTCAGATGATTAATGGAGAGAAATTTAGTTTTAGAGGCGTTAAAATTACCATAGCCATCTTTTACTCCAGTAGGTCGTTTTGGACATCGGCTGCCATTTTCATCTTGTGAGATTGATAAACCTTTTACTGTTGATGCTGAAGTAAATTATTTTGTCGTCAGCGTAGCTACCAAGTTGAGAGTTGATGTCATCAGGAAGGTCATTAATGAAAATGAAAAATAGAGTAGTGCCAAGGGTGGATCTCTGGAGGACACACGCGTTAGTACGATAGGATCTAGACGTGTGGCCGTTCAGGATAATTCACATTTCATGATTTCATAGGAAAGACTGGATCAGTTCAAAAAAGTGTCAGGAATTTTCAGTTTGTGTAGAATACCTGAATGCCAGATATTGTCAAAGGCTTTCGAGATGTTCAATGCAACAGCCCGGGCTTCATCGTTTTTATCTAAAGCATAATAGACTCTTTACGCAATTATCGTCAGTATATAAGCAGTTGATCTGGAGAAATGAAAGCCATATAGGTTGTCTTAGAAAAGGCTCTGCAATGGGAGATGATGAACCAATTCAGCACTGATTAGGTGAGCAACGGCCTTCTCGTTTTATTTTTTTACCTCATCTCCTCACTCTTGCTGTGCTTCACAACACTGCCCTCTTTGTAATTAAGACCACTCCCTGGTAGCTAGTGATATTTCTTTCCAATCATCTATTAAAATAGTAACCACCTGTCCATATGACTTCTTTCCTTTACCAGCATAATGATTGAGACTGACTTCTTCATTTTCTTCGTGACGCCCCTTAGACTAACATCGTTATCCTCCCAATTGAACAATGTGCTACTGAGGTTTCTGCTTGGGTCAAAGCCGGCATGGATGCTTTCATCCCTTCTCGGAAATACCAGGTGAAGTCGCAATCACACCAGCATGCTCGGTCGTCATAGTACACAATAACAACTATTTCCGGCTATACCAGCGTGAGAGCTCTCGTCATAACTAGTGCCTATTAGGTACTGCTTGTAACAAATGTAAGAGAGTTCTCGAAGAAGCTAGGTCCCTGATTGCTGAGAGAATGAGGCAAAGCATATCCACAAAAAAACTTTGGCTCTCGTGATAACTGGCGTCTTTGTAACAGGGTACTAAATATGTACAAGGTCTCTATTCCCTCCTCCATGCAATCCAAATATCCATGTTCATATTGGGAGCCAATATCCAGATGGACAGTTTACTTTTTTTAAAATAATTTCACTCCAAGCAAGGCAATGAAGCCACTAAGACAGATGGGTTACTGAGAGTAAAATAAACAGAAAATTTTATTGAGGGGGAAAAGACAATAAAACACACGATTCAAAATGATAATATATGACGCTTGACATTGTGCTTAAATTTTGGAACATCATAATTGGCAGTAAGACAAGAAGCCAGAAGAGAGTTCGAGTTCCATCTAGCAATTTCAACAGTAAAATGATGAGACCTAACTGCCAATCTAGTACTGCGCATAAATTTGTAAAACCAAGGTACCAATGAGAAAACCATATCAGAACAAACTCTCAAATGAAAATCGCACCACCGAGTTTTCTGCTTGGGTCAAAGCAGTCATGGACGCTTTCATCCCTTCTCAGAAATACCAGATGAAACCTCAATGGATTTACACCAGCATGCTAGATCTCTATAGCACACAGGAACCAATACTTTCGATTATACCAACACGATGGTTTTCGTCACAACAGGCGCCTATTCGTTGCTCTTGCAATAAATGTAAGCGAGTCCTCGAAGGTGTAAACTCCCTGTTTGCTGAGAGAATAAGTCATCGCATAGACTCTAACAACTTAGGCTCTAGTGATTACCGGCGGCTCTGTATGGGGGCATTAAGTAAATGTAAGGTCTGTATTTCTCCCTCTTCAATAAATTTGAGGTGTTATCATCCTCTGCTGATGAAGTTCAGTGCTTTACTCGCAAATTCACCTAAAAATCTACTCTTGGCTCATATGGAACATCCCTGCCTAACTTTCCTCCTAGAACCGAGTCTCTATTGAGTGATATGCATATAACCCCTTCAATGGTTTCTGCTATTATCTTTAATCTGATTCCCTACAAAGCATGCAGAGCTGATGGTATCCATGTAATAGTCTTTAAGAAGTGTGCTCCCAAATTGGCTCCTGTTCTCTCTAAACTTTATAATAAATGCCTCACTGCTTCTTGCTTTCCTGCCTGCTGGAAGTCATCATCTGTTGTTACAGGTTTTAAGAACTTTGCTGAACTGTCCAACCATTTTAACGTGGTATCCGTTCCAACTTTTGCTATCCGTCGCCAGATATCTTTGCCCTCTGTGAAACCAACTTGAATTATTCCATTACTACCAATGAATTCTTAGCTCCAGACTACCTTCCCTTTTGCCGAAAAGATTCCAGCATTAACATGCATAGACCTGATGTTTACATCCAGGATAATATTCCGATGGCCAGGGAATTGCCTCTCGAAGCCCCATAATGTTCCTACATGTGCTTCCATCTTTCGTTACTAAACTCTGTTAGCTATCTATTTTTCCTTTATCGCTCCTCCTCTTCACAGGGCTGCAGTAAATGAGACATAATAGCTGAAAGTAGAAAAAAAGGTACTTTAATCCTCACCACAACACGGGGCTTAAACATTCTGAAGGTACTGACATTGCCGGTATTCTGAACCCATTTGAAATTGTCTTACTCACAGACATTTTTTTATAAATTTATGAATAAAAAACGTCCTTTCATATTTATTTCGTTATAAAATGGTAAATACTAAATATCTCCTTATAGTTGCTTCATATATATTTTATAATCTTGTAAATATAAAATTATTCTTATAAATAATCAATCTAATAAATAGATATTGTTTAATATGTTTGATATCAAATCTCAAGTATAAAGACAATCTATAATTCAACTCTCATATGTTAGGGTTCTAATTATCGCCCTTTAAAACGATAAACATTGCCGGAGGACTTAAAAAAATTGGTGTAATAATGGTATCAAGGGATTAACAGACCTTTTGACATCTTTTTCTTTCTTTTTTTTTTTTTTTTTTTGCATGCACGAGGGTTACCAAAACGTTTTCCTTTTGTTTTTATCCATATATATGTATATTCTATATAGGATATGTGTAGGTAAAAGTGTCTGTCTTTTTGCTTTTGTTTATTTACTAAGAGAAATATTTATTTCAATGTTCACAAGAGGCCACACTTTATTATTCCTATTGTTACTCTTATGATGACCCTATTCGAGCATAATTATGCGCTGCTGTGATTGTTATCACAAAACTTCTAATATTAAGTGTTTAAATTTAGATAATACAAAAATTTTTAGTTTCATATCAGTCAATATATCTGAGGTGGCGTATTGTAAATATGTTCATTGTTCGGGCTGTTGTCCTCATCTTTATTGTTATGTTTACGACGTTTCGGCCGTTATTCGTTCCGGCCTTCTTCAGGTAACTGAAATTTCGAACTGAAGCCTTTATTTAGTTCACCAGGATAGACTGTTCTAGTTCCACATGCCGTACCTCTTCCGGACGTCTCAGTTATCTCCCTTTAACTCAACACTCCAAGTTTTTGTTCACCACAGGTATTGAACTTTCAACTCTTTGGGTCAAGTCCCTGAATCCAACGAACGCTTTTATTCGTTGGGCCATCTGTTCATGCGGACATCAGTGTATGAATTTTTTGGGACTTATAAATTTAATGTCACAGTCATTTTTTTTACTAGAGCTCATATTGCAATCCTGTTGTTATTATTGTTTTTCTCTAGCAATCTGTATTATTGTTTCCCATATTGTATTAATTTTTTATAATTGGCCGGTTTAGGGGAGTTTTGAGACGTAGCATATGTGCTGATTCCTTAAGTTTTCATATTTCCCATTTCTCTCTCTATTATTTCAACTTCATCCCACAGGGGACGGTTATCTCTCTTTTCCCACCAATTCTTAGTTCATTCAGTTACAGGTTTCCAAGTAAATTATGTCTAAGAATGATAAGTCCAGCTGTATTAGCTGATTATTAGAGAATATTTCCTTTCAGTTACTTTTTTAATATAAACATTGGAGGGATTAACAGAGGGGCTATCTGTTCAATTCTACGTCTGCCATATTTCTATAGTAGTGAACATATTTTATTAATAATTAATGAAAAAATAATATTCCTTAGGTATATTTAGCATTTGTAAAAAATATAATATAAATTTTATAAATAGTAAGTAATATATTGTTTAGCGGAAAACGCAATTTAAGAGGATCTGTAATATTAAAAAAATATACTTTATATAACAATATATAAAAGCCGGTTGCTCCTTTTTCGAGCACACCTGTCTGTTAGAGTGTCTGGTCAATCCCTGTTGCAAACGCTTGCTCAGGCACATTTTGTTTGTTCAACAATCACAGAGCCCACCAGTGGTATATATTGCAAATATACTCAGCTGATACTAGTTACAGTTTCTGGGAGATAGCGCATAATCTGGCATAATCAGCAGTTTCAACAAGGAATATACTCTCGGTCATGATGACTAACGACCTCGTGCTAGTAGAAGCATCGACGTCTTCCCAATGATTCCGTCAAACCTATCTTATTCACTGGGCTTGGACTGACCCGTGGTATGGTTTTCAGTCACTTTTCAAAGGTGCTGCACGTTATTCCCAGGCGGTAATAGCAAGAAGTAATCTTCCTGACAAATCGGCTAAGAAACTACTTGTGTGAAAACCATTGAACTCAAAACAATAGTAAATAATACAGAGTAGAGTGTTGGAGTACAGGCATCAATTATTATCACCTGATCTCTAACGAAAACAACCAGTTACTTCTTGGGCGAAAACTCAATAATACCGACAATAAAATTAAAAATTACGATAACTATAATAATATTATTATTAAAAATAATACAATGCTTCACTTTCTTACTGGTTATCAAGTTCAAATAAACTATCAATACTTTTTGCGTTTCTTATTGTCGTCAGTCTATTCTATTCGTTTTTTATTAATCATAAGCAATCCCATAAAGTGTATTATTTTCTTATATATCTAATATTCAACAATCTGCATGCGCTTAAAGTCTGTATTTACTGTGCTCAGATTATTTCTGTATTTTGAAGTATACATTAAATGTAGGTTTGTCTCTCTGCAAACATACGTACATCAATAGTCTTATATCACGTATATAAATGAATAGTTGTAAACGGACTCGTATATATGCTATTGTGCTTCTTCTATATTATATTTATATATATAGCGTGACTGAAGAACGGTCGAATCATACCATGGTGGATTTGTCAGGAAGGTAACTAGTTGATGTTATCGATCAGCAAAGAAGATCTTAACACGGGGTCTTTGGAAATTACCTGAAGACCAAGCCGTGTGTGTGAAATTAGATAAACGGAACTTCACAGAAGCCGTCGATGTTTATCGTGACCAACGCTTTGAGCATATTGACGTCATCCAAACTGCTGATCAAAACAAACTATGTGCGCTCTCCCCAAAAACTGTAACTAAGGTCCGCTAATCATAGCTGCATTATAAACCACGGATGACATCTGTTGGTGTGGTCTTTAAGACGTATTGTGCGATCCATATATATATATATATATATATATATATATATATATATATATATATATATATATATATATATGTATACATACACACATATATAAAAATTTCAGGAGGATAGAATCCAGGTAAAACTCATTATCCAGGACAGAGTAAGAATATAATAAAATCGTAATTACATGATCAATTCGTCAGACCTACATTTGTAGTTCTGACGAATTGAATCATAATTACGATTCCAATGTAATAAATTATAACCATGGAATATTAGTGTTTAAGCCCTTTTATTATATATATATATATATATATATGAAGAAATATATATATATATATATATATATATATATATATATATATATATATATATGAAGAAATATATATATATATATATATGAAGAAATATATATATATATATGAAAGAAATATATATATATATATATATATATATATGAAGAAATATATTTTTAAGGTGTGCTATATTTATAGGATAAAAGTTCTCAATATCAGAGATAGAGCGTGTAAAAATATTAAAGTGGACATTGAAGTCAACACTCAGAGGCGACAGCCTGTTTAGTGCCAAACGCAATCGTCAGGCCAGATGTCGCCTGACGATTGCGTCTAACATGAATCTACCTGTCGCCTCTTTGTGTTAACTTCAATGTCCATTGATATATATATATATATATATATATATATATATATATATATATATATATATATCATTTATACGTTATTTTTATAGATCAAATATTTAAGTAAATCCTCTGTTTGTAATAAACAGTATTAAAACATTTTCCGGCCTGAATGTCTGAGAAATTTCATAGAAATTATTTGTCCTCCGATAGGAATGCGAACCTGTATCCTACACGGCACCGTCATATAGTCTGACGTGCTATACCATTTAGCTACAGAATTTAACCTTGTTAACCGGACGCCTGCTCTGCTTTTATAAATAAAATTTATTAAGGATACAATTGTCGTAAGAAAATATTTTCTCGATGAATAATGAATTTTTACAAGAAATGTTTTTATTGCTTTAAAATTTTAATTATAATAATTTATTATAATAATTTAAAAAAGTTTAAATCGTTTATAATTCTACATTACTTTCATCGGGTTAGGTGATATTGTTATTAAGTGAAAACTATATTTACTAATCAAAAATTGAAAAGCTTAATACAAATAATTTTCCACCAAGATTTTTAAAATAATTTAAAATAAGTTATGCATATAAAACATAATGTAACGTGCTCGTTTTTGAAAGTATGATCGAACGTACATGACATAATCAGAAAATAAGAGCGATGACTATAGTAAATCTAAAGTCAACATTCCTAAAATTAGATTACGGAGAATATTTTCCAATATTTTTAATATTACTGACTACTTAAAAATTATATAAAAAATGTCACTCATGTCATTTTCTTAAATTATGTTTTACAGATAAAGTTTCTGTAGAACAACAATCAACCTGTCATCGCCTCGTCAGTTACGTAAAACATGGTGATGTCGGTAAAATATAAAGCTACTATTTGTTTTAAGAAACAATTTCTGTGTTATTTTAAAATTAAAGTAAATAATGTTTCTTTCAAATAAGATTAATTATACTTTAAGTAAGCAAATTTCCTCAAATAAAGTTTCAAAAAAGTATATTTTTATTTCTGAAAGTTTTTTTTTAATACAAAGAATTTGCATTGCGATGACAGACGACTAAAAAAGGGGACAATCAGATTTTTTAGAAAAAAAATGATCCCAATCAATATTATTTCTGTTTGAAATATACCAGAGTATTTTGCTTAATGAAAATAGTAAATTTTAACCTTTAGCTTTCAATTAAAGCTAAAATAAAAGCTGCAAGAAAGGTTTTTCAGTTAAAAAAATCATTTTAAAATTGGGTATGGAAGAATTAGGAAATAGAAACATTACTAAGGTGTGAGAACAATAGAAGAGTAATGAGGAGGCCAGTAGATAGCGATCTCTCTTCTGGCTCCATGCTTTCCAGCCAACTTTAATCTGCAAAAGTTTAAATGCAATGTCAATCGCTATCTACTGTTCTCTTGTTTATTCTTTTGTCTTCCCACTCATTATTAATGCTTCTGTTCCTAGTTCTTCCACAACCTGTAACCCCCTTTGTGTCTTATTAGCTTTACTGCTTCGGGGTAATAGCGATTGAAAAAATATTGTTATTATTATTATTATTATTATTATTATCGAAGAAATTATTATTATAAATATTATTAAGGAAGTCATAATAAAATGGCGTCAGAAATAGCAGAAGTAACAACTACAACAACAACAATAATAATAATAATGATGATGATGATGAATTTCAATCGTCGCGGCAAATCATCATTATTACCGGGCCATTAGGCATTTTTTTGAGCTATTTTGTAACCGCCGCTTTCCTTGCAGGAATGGCACACTATATAATTAAAAAATATTATTAAGGAAGTCATAATAAATGGCGTCAGAAATAGCTAGGTTGAGTGAAACCGGGCCATCCTTTTAATAAAGGGCCAGGTTGAGTGAAACTTTTCTAAACCGGACATTGTCCACTATTGTCCAGATTAATAATTGTCGACATTCATAACTTAAGATATGCTCTGTTTATACAGCTTTGTCCATAGTCTTTTCATACTCTCTTTTTTCAGTTTTATATTGTTCATTTGTTAAAATGTTCCTTTCTTTATTTTCACCATTTCATAGTATTTATATATTTGTTTATTTATTTGTTGATCCAAATTTCGCTTTTGTTGATGTTGTTATTATTATTATTATTATTATTATTATTATTATTATTATTGTAGATGCTGCTGTAAGCATTGAGAAAAGTAGACACAATCGTTTCAATTCATTTACTCTTTTTTTACCTTTGTTTTTACAGGTGTTTCGTTTTTTAGCTTGGTACTTTTGTCTCAGGTACAAAAGTAACCTAAAACGAGAGGGACGAAAGAGAAAAAAAAAAACACTGAGTCATATATCCCAAGTAAAAAGTTGCTAGGGTGTGTCTCCCAATCAAGATAGCCCTCATCAATATTTGAGCGCTTATACAGTCAAGTAATATTATCAAGCATTAACATCGCCTATCTACAGTTTCTCATACAGGAGTTTCTAATCTCATGAATATAGGCTTCTATAATATATATATATATATATATATATATATATATATATATATATATATATATATGGGAGGGTCGTTGAATAATATAGACATATTATATCTACTTACTTTTATATTGATTCTTTCCAGTTGTCTAGTGAACTTCTTGATACCGAGATGAAAGTCATCAAGGAAGGCGCCTATAACAGAGCGCGTTCGCGTGTTTTGAAAAATCGCTATGACAATAGAACACAGATTTTATCGCAGTTACAAAAGCATGTTTGTTTTTGTAATTTAGCCCTGAAGGTCGAAAGTAATTGTGTTAAAAAAAACAAAACAAAAAAAAAAAACGAACAAACTACGACGCCTTTCTTGATGAATTTCATCCCAGCATCAAGAATCTGTTTAGACGACTGGAAAAGACCAGTAGAAAATTTTCTCACAATATGTCTACATTATTCAACGAAACATGTTGGAAAGAAGATATGCTACATATATATATATATATATATATATATATATATATATATATATATATATATATGCTTCATATGAGTAAACGTTTCTCACTTAGCTGATTGATTTTACCGTCAGCATCCTGATTCCAGAATTTCATTAGCGGGCCTCTCTGTCCACTCTTCAGGGATATGAGCTTATATTTTTTGTGTGTGTGTGTGTGTGTTCGCGTGTGCGTTTGTGCACGTGCAGCCATGCGCCCGTCTCTGCGGATGTTCGTTCGCGGGCATGCGCCCGTCATGGCGAATGTGCGTACGTGTAGGATGTCTTGATCATTTCTACTTTTTGTTTGTTTGTTTTTTTTGTTGTTGTTGTTTTCTTTTCTTTTGTTTTTTTTCGATTTACCCTCGCTCTTTCGCTTTTTCTATGTATTTTCCTGTTTTCTTCTTTACTTTAGACAGTTGCCGTTTTTGTGGTTGGCTGCAATCTCTAGACATGCCACCGATTTCATTTTTTTTTTAAATTATTGCTTGAATTTATGTGCTTATGTGTGTATTTATACGCTTATATATACTCACACGTGCACATCTATGCACGCACGTATATAGGTTTATATACGCGTACATACACACATATAATCGTGCGCACACAGGTACATGTATATTTATACACGTGCTTTGTTATTAATAAATTAGTGCTTAAAAGGTCAATGTTTTAGTTACGAAAGCTTTGTATATTATGTTATTGGTTAAACATTTATTGTTAAGCGGGCAATTTTCTTTGTTTCTGCAGTTACATTTAACGTTATTATTTTGTTGCTATTTTATTGTAATTGGTTTTGTTGAATATTTTTTTATTGTTCATTGTTATCATTTTCTCCACGTTATCCACGCAGCTGTAACTAATTTTGATTGTATTTTTGTTGATTATTTTTGATAATTTACTGTTTTTAGGTAAGTGTTTGTCAATTATTTTGAAGAATATTTTCTCTATTTTTGTTTTTATTGTATCATTGTAAGGCGTGGTTGAGCCAAATTATATTTCTTTTTCTGTTGTTTTTGTTTTGCATTCTAGTTTGTTTGAATATCCGATGTTTCTTAGGGCTGACTCATATGTTTTTTATTTTCATTATGCTACTAGAATTTCTTGAAATGCTTTTATTTATAGATATGTGTATTTGTTTAAATACGTTTAGGGTGGGGTAGAATTTTGTTAATTTATATTGGGTTGTTCTTTGGTTTGTATGGATTATATGTTCGTTGTTTAGAGGAAAATTTATATCTAAGAAATTTACTATTTGGTTTTATATCTATTGTAAATCCTAGTTTTGAAGTTTTTCTTTTATTATTTGTTATTTATTTCTCTAGTTCTTCTGTTGCAGTTTCTTAGATTTAATAGACCATCATCCCCGTATAGAACTATATCTTTTTTGTTCTTAATATTTTTTATTTATTTATTATGTATATGCCTATGAGTTCGCATAGATAGATAGATAGATAGATAGATAGATGCGGTAATTTGAAATTCCAGTAAACGCACTTCATAACTCCTATTCTTCGAAGTTATGTGTCCGTTCATGTCGCGGGCGATCATGGTTCTCCATATCTTCCTATCCTGTATATCTTTTAGCAATATTTGTCTTTTTCATCTCTTTCTAATCCATGTTGTACTAAAACAAGCTCGTTAGGTAGGTTATTCTCTGCTTGCTTCTGTCCCTCTTACCTTCAAAATGTCCTGTGAATATCGAATTCTTCAACAATTTTCCTCATTATATGCAACTGAAATTTCAACTGTCACTTTCTGATGTTAATTATAAAGGAATTTTTATTTCCATTTTCATTTATTTTTGTCGTTATTTAAATGTTTAGTTTATTGTATTCTCAACATCCTTCTGTAGAACTACATTTCTGTTGCCTCAAATATCTCCTTCATCTGTGAGGAGAAATTTTATATTTTCTTAATACATTGCTTAGCTTTTGCAAGGCTATCTTAATGCGGTGTAGCATTTTCTGTCCTCTGTTAAAACATTTCTCAGATATTTAAATTTTTGTATTTGCTTCATTTTGATGTCTCCAATTTCGCATCTTAAGCTGTTTCTCTTGTTGACAACCATATATTATGTCTTCTGACAAGTAATATTTAATCCTTTCTTCGCACTACCTACGGTCTGCAGAAGTTCTTGTAATTTCCTTTCTGTGTCTGCTATCGCTGTGTCATCTGCAAATCCTTTTTTTTAAATCATTTCACTCCATGCAAGGCAATAAAGCCGCTAAAAAGCAAATAATTACTGAGAGTAAATGTTTGAGGCGAGAGAAGACAATAATAAACAAGGATTCAAGGAAACAGACGATAACGATTGATTTTACATTTAATTTTTTGAAGATCATATCTCACATAAAAGCAAGAAATCGAAAGGGATTGTTACCTTAGAACATAGGATTAAATATAGCAATTTAAGCTGTAAAGTGATGAGACCTACCTTCCAATCTAGTACAGCGCTTAAATTTGCAATTTCGCTGTACTAAATAAGAAAGCTTTAAAACAATTACGATAATAGAAAAGACAGAGGAAAGTTGCATTACAGTGATAGGAAGGTGAATGAGCCCGAGACGCTAGGTCAGGATTTTGTCAAGAATTTATAGATACGTAGCATAAGCACCATTTTGTTAAGATGATGGCTAACGTTAATAAATCCTGGTAGGACTTCTAATTCTTTCAGGATCACCACTCTGTAATTTCATAACTCCCTGAAATTTGAATATTTTATATTCACTATATTCTATATAGTGGATAACCAGACTTCTACAACCAATTGCGTCATACGGCGTCTCAAAATATCAATTAAATATCGATCAAAATATCAATTTTAAAATCGATCAAAATATCAATTTTAAAATTCTAAAATGACTGTATTTCATGTTTATATGATTAACTTCACTTTGAAAAATGCGTTAATATTTGGTCAATTCCAATATTAGATAAGATTCCATTCTGTTTTATATCGTTCGATGACATAAGAAAACATTAACTGATTGTTTATATATTATTGTGATAGCTTTTATACAAGTAGACATTTTTAAATATGTCAAAATTAACTTTTTTCAGTATTTCTAATATTGACGATAGGAGAAAATTTTCAACATTTCACGTATGGTATGTTTATTTAAATTTAAAATTTAAAAATACAACTCTGACGGAAAAGAAACAATTTATAAAGAAGATATTGTGAATAATCAAATGTGTCAAAACTGATTTGTAAAGTTTCATGATGCTCGACAGTCGGATAGACCAATTCTGTTTAATAGCGATATTATTTGATTTTAATCGACGCGAGAAATAAAAAAATAGTAAAAATATTTAAATGACCTATGAGAATCACTTTGATGATGTTACTCGTTTTGACGTGCGGTTTCCACATAAATGAAATGACAAAAACCTACTGAACAATATTTAAATGTTCTATTCATTTTTTTTTTCAACAAATTGTACTGAACATTAAAACGTAGATAATTTAAAACTGATAACGCAAGAGATCGTGGAACAAATGAAAGAAATCCCTACTTTTTGTAGCAAAGGCAAATATTCATAAAAAATGGTTATGTTGTTAGAAATCCTTTTTTTTTCTAGAGAATCAACCGACTGAGAAAGAACGCCATCTTCTACCAGAAGTTATGGTATATATAGATAAAGTTATGGCCAAATTTACTGTCTGTAATACCATTTATTGTTGACTCCATTTGGTTACAGTGTTTAAGATGGTTAACTATCGTCATAGTTCTTTTTTGTGATTTGAGATTTCATACAGGGTTGTTGTGTTCCTTCTGGTCGACGGAAATTATTTCGTTGTATTCATCCTTTCTTCTTCTTTCTCTTCTGGAGTTGTACGCCAGGTAAAGAGCGATGAATTACCTACTCTTAGGTCTCAAACTGCTACCTAGAATCAAGTTCCTCTCCACTGCGGCATCTCTAGACTCATACGTGGTTTTCTTCTTTTTATTGGGAGCTGACACATCCGTGTTTCCCGTTAGATTTCTTGCGGGACGTGTTGTCATTGGTTGATTTTTTATGACGTTCACTGACCCACATAAACTAAGTCCGGGGTCAATAGAAAGAAGGGAAGGAAAGGAAATATATAGAAAAGAGGGAGAGAGAGAGTTTTCTTTGTCACTCACTTAGTAAAAAGGAAAGTGTATATTTTCGTATGGTGTTATTACTACCTAATCCTACTACAGAGTATATGTATGTTTCACTGGTAACTATGTTTTTTCAAGTTGAATGAAATATTTCTACCCGTCTTTCCGACATTCTACAGTAACGGAATAACATTTATTCCGTTACATACAGATTTGACTAAAGGAGGAAAATTCCAGTTCTTTAGAAGACTCCACAGTCAGGTTTTTTTGCTGAGAAAGATAATTTTAAAGAATGATTAAATATATGAAGTTAACTAAAAGATAGAATATAACGGGAAAGGAAATGGTATTCAATAGAATTTATATATAAAAAGAATCTTATATTATTTTTATTTACTAAAACGAAAGAACTTTTACGTTACACATTTATTTCAATATCGTCTAAAAACTACCTACAAAAATATTTCATATTTTTGTTTATTAAAGTTCACTCAACACAAGGCTCAATAGTCACACAAAGTAGAGATTTACTGAATAAGGTGTGTGATTATAACGTAAGTCGAAGAAATAGGAATCGAAGATTACGACGATATGGTAGATAGATAACTATTTGCTTCTGAAGATGTTCAAATCGCAATGTTCGCTGAAGCGTTCACCCAAGAGTTTTTTTGTTTTGTTTTGTTGTTTTTTGTTTTTGTTTTTTATAGTTGACTTTTCAAAGAACTGTCAACCAACAGTTACGAAATAATTTTATTCTTTTATGGTCATAATTTTGGTTATCAAACTACAACTGACTGAATGAAAAATTCATATATACATGACCAAGTAGGAGAAACTTATATAGGGACAATAAAAGGCTCTTAATGACCTCTCAAAAACAACCCCGAAAGAATCAATTATGTAAAGAACAAGGTAGATAAAATAAAGTACACGTGCAAAATAAAGTACTATGTAAAGAACAAGGTAGATAAAATAAAGTACAAGTACAAAATAAAGTACTATGTAAAGAGCAAGGTAGATAAAATAAAGTACACGTACAAAACAAAGTACTATGTAAAGATCAAGGTAGATAAAATAAAGTACACGTACAAAATAAAGTACTATGTAAAGAACAAGGTAGATAAAATAAAGTACACGTACAAAATAAAGTACTATGTAAAGAACAAGGTAGATAAAATAAAGTACACGTACAAAATAAAATACTATGTAAAGAACAAGGTAGATAAAATAAAGTTCAAGTACAAAATAAAGTACTATGTAAAGAACAAGGTAGATAAAATAAAGTACATGTACAAAATAAAGTACTATGTAAAGAACAAGGTAGATAAAATAAAGTACACGTACAAAATAAAATACTATGTAAAGAACAAGGTAGATAAAATAAAGAAAACTTAAAATGTAAACTGTATGGAAATGTAGATGAAAAAAATAAACTGGACAATAAATGAACATGAAAAATTAGACCAGAAAGAATACAAAAATAGGTGTGGTTAGTTAAGAAAGGTGATCCATGGTATATACAGATACAGACTGAAATATATCCTAGGGAATGAAGCCAATAAAATCCCCTGAAAGTTTGAAATTTATCCGGGTCACCCAATACAGGCCAGAAGAATGGATTTGGTAGTCATCAACAAAAAGAAGGCAACCTGCTAAATATTGGGTCAGGCAAAAGAGTATAGTCTGGAAACATCGATAAATATCTCGATCTGTTATTGAAAAGTGTGTTGGAATATTGATGAGATTCTTGTCACTTAATCTCCAATGAACATTCAATGGATAACTACTACTACTACTACTACTACTAATAATAATAATAATAATAATAAATATCTCGATCTGTTATTGAAAAGTGTGTTGGAATATTGATGAGACTTCTTGTCACTTAATCTCCAATGAACATTCAATGGATTACTACTACTACTACTACTACTGCTACTACTACTACTACTACTAATAATAATAATAATAGTAATAAAAGCAAACAGACCTGATATTATTAAAAAACAAGAAATTCAGGAAGTTTATGTTTATTTATATAGCTGTACCATTTGAGAGAAACACCTCCATAAGAATGATCGAGAAATTGTCCAAATACAAGGCCCTGGAGATCGAGATTAACAGGATGTGGGGAATGAAGACTGAGACGATACTAATAGTAATCGAAGTTCTGGGTCCGTGAGAAAATGAATGGACAATTTTACGAACAGTGTCCCAGGTAACATCAACATACAAGTTGCCCAGAAGATCTCCCTACTAAGAACATTCCATATACTAAGAAAAGTGCTATCAATTAAATGACAATTCTCCTACAGGGCCTAAGGACACTAGTTTGGACCCGGCTCTACAGGATACAGAACAGGAAACAGAACATGCACAAATAATAATAATAATAATAATAATAATAATAATAATAATAATAATAGCAGTCCCTGCAGACTGCAATGTATCTTTGAATATCTTCAAAAAGCTATCAAAATACAAGGACCTTGAAATCGAAATCTCAAAAATGTGGCACATGGGAACATCAACAATCCCTGTTGTAATTGGAGCCCTCAGATTATTTGGAAAAGATTCCGGTAGACTAATTGAAGTGATTCCTGCAAGTCCATGCCTTAAAGAAATACAAAAAATTGTTCTCACGATTGCAGCCCATACCTTACGAAGAGCTTTATCTATGTAAAATATGTGTTTGTTTGTTGTTTTTTTTAATTGGTCAGTGGAAAATACCATGACGCTATTTCTGATCTTAAGTCTCTAGGCGGGACCCGGAAAGAAATGTGCACACACCAGAAATCAAAGGAAATAATAATAATAATAATAATAATAATAATAATAATAATAATAATAAGTCACTAAATATGTTATGCGCTGTTTTCTTCTGTCCTGTGAGTATCAGGTTTTCCAGTCCCTCTTTCCTCATTATATAATCTCGAAACTTCAACTGACTGTTCCTGATGTTGAGTATTAGTTTCCTTTATTGGGGAAGCGGTTTAATCACCGATTACTTAACTATGTGGTAGATAGTATATGGTACCAGTAGTACTTGACATAATAAAAAAAATAGTGGTTACCTTCATATAATACTATAATTTTTGTTGCTGATATAAATAATTTTATACGTTGTGTACATATTAATATATTGTCAAAGTGGAATAAAAGCAATAACTATACCAAAATAATATTTTTTATATTTGCAAAAACTGACCAATTCTAGTATATTTTACTATAAATTTTACAGAAAGGTCAAACGTGCTAGCATTTATCCAGATTGCTAGATAGATAGATAGCCGAGACTTCTTGTCAATATTAATATTTCCGTTGTTGGTATTTTATACTCTATTAGTAGGAGTAGTTTTATTTAAGTTTTGCCGTTAAGATTTATTTGTTATAACTCTAATCAGTCAACCGCCATTCTTTTCCGTTTATTTGCTTTCCAATTAATCATACGAGTTACCGTTCTTTGCTTTATAGACAAATATTTATCAGCATGTTTCACTTACTCGTAAAACTTTATGAATACACTTTAATTGATTTAACGGAAATAAATATGAGTATTTGTTGACAGCTGAGACAAAAAATGTAAGATGCAGCCGTTACATTGTATTAATATCTCTGCCAATCTGGTCTCAGATATATTCTGCCTCGCAATTCATTTTGGATAGCCAATTATTTACAGAACAATGAACATACGCAAATTTTATATATATCTTTGTAGATTTCTTTATGTTGTAACATGAATAAAAATTCTTCCCATAGTATCAGTAATCAGTGATCAAATCGAAATAAAATCTCCTTAATTTCTGACACAGCTGACGATGACTCATGTGAGTCGAAAGTTTGTACAAATATCGGCTATAGTGTTTTGTTTTTTGTTTTGTTTTTACATTTGCTGCAACCATACTTGCTAAAAGTTATTCGCGTTTTAGAAAAAAAATGAAAACATTTAATGGATATAAATGTATTTTCTCCTTTTAAGAAGACTTGTAAGAAATTGGCAGCAATTGTTCTTGCAAACAAGTTTTATGAAGGAGAAACTGTGAATTAATGGACTGTTACTCGAATTGAGGAATCAGAAAGTCGAGTCCGAATTCCAGTCGAATTCATTACATTCACAACACGAGAGAGGTATGAATCCATCTTCTCCACCACCACTTAAATAGAACGACAGATTGTGTTCTATAGCACCGGGTGGAAACTGATCTAGAAGGACGAGTCTGAATTTAAAATCTGCAAAGGGGCATTTGGGAATCTTGTGGCATCTCTATATTCATTTTTTCCCCGGAAGTGTGGATGGTTCTGCGGAAGTCACTATAATCAAATATGTACAACTTGTCTGGCTGAACTGAACTGCTTGAACCTCATAGGTCGAAAAGGAAGAAAGAATCCAGTATATATATATATATATATATATATATATATATATATATATATATATATATTATTATTTTGTTATAATTTTTTATATAGACAAAACCATTTTACTCACTACAAAGTTGTCTATATGATGAAATTATAATAAATAATTATCGCTCTACTATCGGTATCGAGCCCTCTTTTAGATTAATGCTGTGAACGTTGGAATTTATATATTACTTTCGTTCTCATCGCATCGGATATATATATATATATATATATATATATATATATATATATATATATATATAAAAATTATTAATTTAAAAATATGATTCCAAATCGCTACATAAGAGGTCTCATGTTTCAAAACAAGAGCCGAAAACTTCAATATAATCCTTTAAATTAAATTGAGTTGAAAGTAAAATGAAGAAGTCTGATTTCGTTTGTTTATATTATTAAAGGAGCACTTATGCTGCCTCCATCTATCTTTAAAATTATTCTTCGTGGACCCAATGTATATCATACAGACTTCACTATCAAAATATTTTTGGCACCTGAAGGAAACAAATAAGACACCAAAAGTTAAATGGAAAATTATTGACAAGGCGAGAATATGTAAAGCTTGGGATGACCCATGCCCTTTGTGCCTCCATGAAAAATTGCACATTATTAAACTTCTAAATAATAATAATCTATTAAATAATAGACACGAGTTAACGGTTTTTTGTAGGCATCATCAGATTTTTGGTTTGAATTATTAGATAAAAAAATTTATATAACTTGTTTAACAAATAGCCCAATCATCAGATTCATAGTAGGAATAATTAACTACAAACATGCATACAACATAACACACTTCATAATCCATAGCCTAAATTAGTAGTTTAAATACCTGACATATAAGATAACCCTTTATGAAGTCGTCAAAAAACAAACGTTACGAAAGTTTTTTTTATATGCACAATTCCCTTTCATAATAAAATAAAATAAAATAAATAAATAACTCTCCATAGACAAGCAAACTAGACGATGGCAAATACATCTTCCGTTTCATTTTTGACACCCCCACCTTTCCCCGACTTGACACCTTGAAAGTATCTCTATACCGCTACTTATTATAAACACCCTACACTCGCCTACCCAATTTAGACAATTCACCCTAGCTGTTACCATGGGGATTTTGATTTCAATTTTAAAACAAGTAAATTTCAGATATACGTTATTCCAACAAAAATTTCGCTTGAAGATGGAACGGAGCCCATTTTACTTTCAACTCAATTTAATTTAAAGGATTATACTGAAGTTTTCGGCTCTGGTTTTGAAACATGAGACCTCTTATGTAGCGATTTGGAATCATATTTTTAAATTAATAATTATATTTATGCTCTACTTTTGTATCGAGCACTATTTTTTTAAAATAATAACTAAAATACTAAGGGACTTTGGATTATTTACCTAACCAGTTCCTTCCTATTTTCTATATATTTTCACACATATATATATATATATATATATATATATATATATATATATATATATATATATATATATGCACTGCGTGCCAAATTATTATCGAGATAACTTTTTTCTAATATTTCAAAAACCGTCCAATCAATTCACACAAAATTTTCACACAATGTTGGCAACACTGACCCGCGCTATCACTGAAATTTTCATACTGATCTGCGCAATGTAAACAAACTGGCACAGTATATATTGAACAATAAAAAATATTAAAATATTCAAATCTTCAGACACACTGGGTCGTATATCAATATCCTTTCGTTTTTCTTATTATTTCATTTAGATTCCTAGACTAGTTTCAAAACATAGCCATCATCAGGAGAAAAAATTTTCTGCTTGCTGGTAGCAGTGATATATATATATATATATATATATATATATATATATATATATATATATATATATATATATATATATATATATATATATATATATATATATATATATATATATATATATATATATATATATATATTTCTAAGAATTAGATTAATCATTTGAAGTTTTTATCCTATATTTTATTATGGTTTTATACACTAAAATTTGTCTTATGTTAAGATTTTGGCTATTTTGGCAAATCCAGTGTAGGAGATTGTGGTACACGCGTGGTCACTCAAAGGATTTAATGTTGTTTGTTTATTAGTAGTAATGAGGGATCGGTTAGTTACGTGCCATGCGTGATATACGGTTAGGTGTCCATGTATCTTTCGATACCTGACTGACGGGGCAGATTTTTTCCCGCAGTAGGTTGCCATTTCTTTCTGCGATAGACAGATTTCTTAATCCGATCCGCTATCCACCGTGTCGTGATGAGGGATCCAATTTCCTAAAAGATATAAGAATTCGTAAACAACCAAAATAATATTAACATATGATGAATGTTAGTAGATAACTTCAAAAAGCGTAGCTTAGATGTGGCACAAGCCCGAAAATTTGGGGCACCCACTGAGGATCGAACTCACTACTCAATCGTAATTGTTCTAGCGAGACAAGCTTGCCAACCATTACACCACCTCGAGGTACCCTTATTGATTTTCTTAGCGTAGCTTAGATGTGGCACAAGGCCGAAAGTATGGGACACCCAGTGTGGATCGAACTCACTATTCAGTCGTAAGTGTTTTAGAGAGACAAGCTTGCTAACGATTACACTACGCTGAGGTGCCCCGATAACTTCAAAATATTATATAGGATATAAAATTCAAAACGTTTAATCTAATTTTTAGTAATAAGTAATCAGCGCTTCAAAAATCCACCCTATGGAAAAAAATTATTATATATATATATATATATATATATATATATATATATATATATATATATATAAGCCAAAAAGTGCTTTGTAACGAAGGGAAATGACTCAACCGCAACAAACTATCAAACAAAAGAGTGACAATGAAAACAACAAACTGAGACAAAAAAAAATCAACAATCTAAGCAGCCATATCAAGTGGAAATATATAGGAAATGCTAATCTAAGAGAAAATCTATCGGATATAAAGCTTTCCAATACAGAATGAGAAGCCCTCAGCTTCGGTTTAAAATTTGCCACAAAGGAGATATAGTAGATATTATAGTAAACAAAATCATAAGCAAAATGACTCCAAATTCACCAAAGATTTAATCCAAGGCATAATCACTGTTACTATATAGAAACCAACAATTAAATACATTAACACAGAGGCATTTAAATGCACTAAAGAAGCTAGCGATAAATATTTTAGCTAAACAATCACTTATTTCCGATATATTGATGATTCTCTAATTAATATATCCTAGTGATACTGACTTACCGTATCTTGTAGATAAACTGAACAATGTTGAACATACAATAGATTTACACACGAACTCAAAGGAAGCAATACTTTACCTTTCTTAGTCATCATGTTACACCGAATGGATAGCAGCCTAAAACTTAGTGTTCACTGAAAATCAACCAATAAAAATGACCTAATAAACTTCTATTCCCATCATAACAATATAATAAAATCCGGAATAACTATTGGATTCCATTTAAGAGAACTCAGAATTTACAACCCTCAATAATTACACGAATAGGAGGAATATATCGAAAATACTTTCAAGACCCTTCAATACCCTATCTCATATTTAATGCGAAACAAAAAGCTCATAAAATATTCCAAATAAAAAAGCTGTCCTTCCTGACAAACCCAACGAATAAAAAATTATATTACTCTACCCACTAACTCTATCAGAACTATAACCAAAAAGAATTAATCTAAAATTGTCACAACTACATTTAAAACAATTAAAGACTTAATCAATAAAAAAACAACAACCAAACTTGAAGGAGGAATTTACTCTATCGACTGCAGGAATTGCCAGAAAGAATATATTGGAAAAACCTCAAGTAGTTTAAACAAAAAGCTATATGAACACAAAAGAGACATTTTAAAAAATAACACCGTAACGAAACAAAACACAATTTTGACAAAAAATGCTATTCGAATTAAAATAGAAAATAATTCACTAAAATCTAGAAAGTGATTTAATCGCTAATTCAGTCATAGTAAATTTACGTCCAGGTTCTTGCAACGTTCCACCATTCTTGATAGAATTTCAGTTATCATAACGTTGATATTTAAAAATAAAGATGAAGGAAAGAAGAAAAAGAAAAGAATATAGATGAATATGATAAAATTGCAAAAAAATATTTTTTAAAATTCTCTCAAAATCTTTGAAACTACCAACGTCTCTCATTCATGCATATGTGTAGTGATAACAACATCAACTAACCCAGCGTGATGAAGTCCTAACTGATGAAACGTGTCACAAATATTTTTTTCCATTTTGTCTTACAATTTCCTCAATACTTTTCTTGATATATAAAAATATATTGTTATCTCATATATATATATATATATATATATATATATATATGAAGAAAAATATACGGAAAAAACAAAGAAAAAATCCTAATATGCGATTATGCTGTTTTAATGTTAATATAATGTCAACGTCGGACGTTTCGGTCTAGTAGACCATCTTCAGGACATATTCATAAGACATAATTAACATTAGACTATATAGCATTTTTGTCTATTTAACATTAGACTATATAACGTTTTTGTCTATTTAAGGCAATATATAAATTCTGTGGTGTCAAATTTTTGTTTAAGTATATATATTTTTTCCACCCATTCGATATTCCTTTTATTGGTAATGAATACCTGTTTATTAACCTCGATTTAAATTATTTGAGCGAGGTTCGAAACCGGTTAGCTTGTCCGCCTTTCTTTATTTTTTTAATTTTTTTTTGTTTTAATTGTTATCATGTGTGGTAATCTTAAAAATAAATTTTGTCTTTTTATGGCGGTTATTAAGTATTGTACCACCAATAAAATTTTCATGTTTATACACACACGCAAAACACCCATACACACACATATATAATATATCTTTAATATATTGTCCTATATTAATTACAATTGTATTAATCAGGATTAGTTATATTATTAATAATACTATTAATATATATTATTGTATTTTATCCCTACTTTGATGGTAATCTTTAATATTTTATGCATTAACTATAAATTATATTGATGTGTTTTTCAAGTGTCACCGTGATATGCCCACAAATGTTAACTCACTCTTCCTTCTTCATCCCCCGTCCCTTGTTTAACTCTTTCTTTCTTTCTTTCTTTCTTTCTTCTTCCTCTTTTCCCCACTCTCCAGCTTTACAATTTGTCTTCTTTTTTTTTTCTTTTCTTTTCCTGTCTAAAAATTATTTAAGAGGTCAAAATTGTCTGGCCCCTTAACTGAATACATTGAATCTATGTAAATTATTAAAGATGGTTTAAAAACAACTTTATACCTACTTTCCATTCCCAATATAGATCATTCTATAGTCCCCCACCTTTCACCCCCTATGTCACCTTAGATCAATCTAAAACTATCCCTCAAAAACCTGTATTAAAAATAAAAGAAACCAAATTCCTTTGTAACTGGAGATGTGACCTGATGAACCAGTAAAAATACATTTTCTGGGGAAATAAATTATAGTCATGGAAACTTAAGGCTGTCTCTTTCTTAATTATTTAATTAATATTTGCTCTGGTTTTACATTGAGTTCTCTGGATCACATCCTCTTTGGAATTATCCACACAGATTACCAAACCCTTCATTACCTTACTATATATATATATATATATATATATATATATATATATATATATATATATATAGGGTTGGAATCCGGGCGCGTGGTAAGCCCACTTTGAGTGATGAATCCTAAAACCTTTGATATGATACCCGTTTCGAAGAAGAAAAACTGACGTAACGCTTGCCTCAGTAATAATCCTGATATCTTGAATGTGCTCGTTTTTTGTCACTTCTTAACATTGTTGGGGCAAGTCGTCACCGTTTTTTTTTTTTTTTTGCAAGCTGTACACGACTATAAACTCAGCACGGAAATTGCTTAATATCTTATCATCTGTTACAACAGACTGCGCTCTCTAACCGGGGTTGACAACCAGTCGGGTAGAAAGACAGCTCTGAATTCAATACCGTAACGATAGATTAAAGTTGTCACTAATAATCATAACTGTCGATAACTATTATATATCTAAAAATGAATGTATATCACATAGTAGAAGAATGGTAAAGTGTTAAGAAAATTAGTATTTACTTATATATATAAAAGACATGAAGATATAAAGACACATGATGGTCCGCGTCATAAAAGAAGAATATGGTACAGGGAGAAAGAAAGAAAGAAAGAAAGAAGGAAAGAAAGAGTGAGAGAGAGAGAGAGAAAGAGAAAAAGAGAGAAAAAAAGAAAGAAAGAAAGAAAGAAAGAAAGAGAGAAAGGGAGAGAGAAAGGGAGAGAGAAAGGGAGAGAGAGAGAGAAAGGGAGAGAGAGAGAAAGGGAGAGAGAGAGAGGTGACAGATGTGACTAAAAAATGAGTAAAGAAGACTTGGAGAACTTAACACATACATGGGATATAGAAAGCAAGAGAAATGGAGACAAACAGCATGTAATTTTTTTTTTCATCAATTCACCCCAAGCAAGAACGGGTGCCATTAATACGCAAAGGTTTACAGAGGTGAGAGAGAAAAGACTGGAGGACTGAGGAAAGGATAAAAGATGAAAGAGGTTCAAGAACTATTGACACTGCATTTAAATTTTAGAAGCTTGTAGTTACCATGGAAACAAGGAAGCGGAAGGGAGTTCCACAATCGGGAAGTGCGAGAAAGAAAATACTGGAGTAAAAGTGGCGGTTACATTTAATTATTTCAAAAGTAAAAGAGTGGGACCTAGATGCGTATCTAGTAGCACGCTTAAATTCATGATGTCGTGGCACCAGGGAAAAAAGCTCATCAGAGCAATTGCCATGAAAATATCTGCAGAAAAGATAGATGGAAACCATGTCACATCGATGAGAAAGTGCCTGAAGCCGAGATGCCAAGTCAGGATCGATTACATTGCAGATCCTTCTTTGTATTTTGTTGAGACGCTGGGGAACCAGATCAGATATGGCAACATTATTCAATGCACGGACGAATGGTACATTTGTAAATGTATAAGATAGAGCCTGGCGAGAAAAATCTTCAGGCACGACACAGTGAACCAACTTTCCTTGCAGTTGATGTAGCTGTTGATTCAAGGTACTTGTTCCACTTCAAGTCAGTTGAAAACGTAAGAAAGAAGGTGTAATGAGATGCTCTCACTGATTTGGAGGCCCTTTTCAAGAGCAGCAGCTAAGACAGGATTAAATTATAGCGTCATCTGCATATATGCCTACTTGGGAACTGATGATATCAGGGTGATCATTGGTGAAGATAAGAAACAACGTAGAACACAGGATAGAGACTTGGGGGACACCCGCGTTCACGTGAAAGAATCTGGAAGTAATCCCGTCCCAGAAACTTACGGAGAAGACCGGCATGCTAAACCCTATCAAACGCTTTTGAAATATCTAGAGTTCGAGCTTCGCGTTATTATCAATAGCTTGATAGACATATTCAATGGCGGTCGTAAGCACGTCAGCGGTAGACAGGGCCAAACGGAATCTATAGTGTTTGTCAGAGAGAAGCTTGTGAGAGGTAAAATGCTTAAACACTTCAGCATTGATTACTGGGAACAATAGGGCGATAGTTAGTCAGAAGGTTCTCCATTGGTCTTAAAAACAGGAAATAGAGAGAACTTCCAAACTGGAAAGCAGGAAGCATTGAGGTAATATTTATAGTTTGGAGAGAACTGGAGCCAGCTCGGGAGCACATTTCTTTAGGACGACGGCTGGGATCCCGTCACTTTCACTTGCCTTATGGGAGTTTAATTTAAAAGTGATCTCCGAGACGTGACGGGGTTAAGCTCATATCACTCAGTATCGCCTGATTTTTAGGGGAAAAATCAGTTGTGAGCACTCCAGATGAATCGTGCGTTGAGCTGGAAGAGAATTTCCAAGCAATACATTTAACCTTATCTGCTATAGATGTCAGGACATCGAATTGATTGAATAGTGGTGGGACTGAGGAGATGCTATTGTTTAGCACATTCTTGCAGACCTGCCAATAATCTCTAAAACCGAACTATGTGATGCGATACGTTGTTTCATTCTATCAGCAAACAATAACTTTGCTTCATTGAGAACACTCTTATACTCGTTACGTGTAGAGACAAAGAGACACCTGCTGCAATCAAACGTAACGCTCTGGTACAATCGGAAGACTTGATTCCTTTGAGCTACAGCAGCCGAATATGCAGATGAAAACCAAGGATATAAATGCGGTTTAATTTAGTATTTCCTTGCTGGAATGAAAGCATCGATCTCGGCTTTTACCTAGAAGGAGAATTCAGACACGCATTTTTGAACAGGGTAATTTAAATTTCTAATAAAGTTTCTTGTTTCCTAATACTTTGCTTAGATTTGGAAGGCATCTTTCATTATCCTAATGCTTCTTCAGATTTTTGTGTTACATTTTCCTTCATCTGTTACAACACTACCCAAATAGCTAAAATTCTGTACTCGCTTGATTCTGAGGAATTTTATAATTCACATCTTGATTTGTTACTGTTGCTAACGACCAAGCATTCTATTTTCTTGTGGTTAGTACTGCAGGAGTACTGCTGCTATATATTGGTAGAAACTGTCCACTCTTCACTTTCTAATCTAGATACAGTACAAAGGCGTCTACCGGTCTGTCCTGCTATTTAACCATAGCTGGGGGGAGAAGAAGAGGATTCATACCTTTCCCAAGGCTATTAGCACGATAGTCAGTCAGTTATGTTCCATGCCTGCTACACGTTTAGGCGACCATGTATCTTTCGATACATAACTGACGAGGCTGTTTTTTTCCGCTGTAGGTTGCCATTTCTTTCAGAGGTAGACCAGTTGACATCCAAGATTTTTTGGGGAATCCGGTCCTGCTATTTACCCATAGCTATGGGGGGAAGAAGAGGATTCATACCTTTCCGAAGGATATTAGCACGACAGTCATTCAGTTATGTGCCATACGTGATACACGCTTAGACGATCATGTATCTTTCGATACATGACTGACGAGGCAGATTTGTTTTTTCCGCGGTAGGTTGTCATTTCTTTCTGCGGTAGACCAGTAGCCATCCAAATATATAGAACACGGTCTGTCCTGCTATTTACCCATAGCTGGAGGGATGAAGAAGAGGGTTCATACTTTTCCCAAGGGTAGTAGCACGTAAGTGAATGTAATGGATTCGACTGGTATTCGAACTCGGCTCTCCGATTCCTCAATCCGTGTCGCTATCTATTTACTTTCCTGATAAATCTACCATGATGAGATTCGAACCCGGGTCTTATGGTTGGAAAGTGAATTTTCTAACCACTCGATCACGCGGCCATATTATTTGCTCAATTTGATACATTTCTTTGCAATTTTCACGCCTAGAGTTTAATTTCATTTTACTTTTTTTTTTTCATTTGTTATTTCCATGTTTCACGACAATAATTCTTTCATTAATTTAGTTTTTAAAATTTTTGTCAACTATTTTAGGCTTTTATAAAAAAAAATAATTTATTATTATGATTTAATTGACTTCTGTTTCTTGGTATTTTAACTTTTGAACTTGCATTTAAGACAAGAAGATTTTGAATGAATACCAAAGACTCAAATTATTTGTAAGAAATTTCTGTTTAGATCACATCGTCAAATTTGCTTTATAACTTGCTAACATGCTTAATCAATTTAGAATACGTTCATGTCGACAAGTATTAGATTAGGCATTCTAGCCAGTTCAGGTGATCGCTATTCGTAAATATTTTGTCAAATAAAAATATTATCTTTAATTTAGCCACGCCTTTGTTATTGTTGGACATGCCTCATCCAATCGTGTGTTTTACTGTTTATTCTTCTTTATTTCATTTTATATTCGTTTATAATGTGTGTGGCATGACTTTTTCCGTACTAAGTGACATTCACACTGTAGACTAAGCTACCGTTTGCATTAGCCCCCCCCTCCATATTCAGGGAAAACAGGGTCAGGAAGGTTATAAGCTTGTGTAGTGTCAATGTTAACCTCACCCATTATCAGAATGTAAGACGTAAAAGGAATAGAATCGAAATTAAAATTATCTTTGTGTTTTTTTTCCTATGATATTGTAATAAAGTATTTTAATATTAAAAGGAGATTAAGCAATGACAAATGGAGGGAAAAGATACCCGAAAAATTACGAGCACGAACTCTCTGGAACCTACATTTATTATATATTAAGGAAATAAAAATATACACATTATGATTATAAAATTGTGTGAGATAGATAGATAGATAGATAGATAGATAGATAGATAGAGAGAAGAGACTGAGATAGATAGATAGATAGATAGATAGATAGATAGATAGATAGATAGATAGATAGATAGATAGATACTCGCAACGACTTTACCAGCTGATTAAAGAAGGGTGATATCTAGTTAACTATCACGCATATATTTTGGATCCTTGCCTTTAAACTTTAGACTAGGATTCCATCAATCCATGCCTGAGGAGTGCCTTCCCAGACTAAAGTGAACAAGTCACTGAAGAAACAGTCCTCACCAAAACGCAGTAATTTCACTGGGATCCAAGAGCAGCCATCAGCAATTCGGGTATAGTCATACCTGTCCATTGTTTGACATTATACAACCATTTTTATGAACGGTGCCTTGCATGATGGTCTTGCACAGGCTGTCGTGCCTTGTAACGTGTCCAAACCACGCCATTTTCCTCCGTTTGGCAATGGCGAGAAGAGGTTCCTGGTGGCCCACAATTTTTCAAAACTTTTCCGCACTA
>CAHIKZ030000906.1:592500-607500 GCA_903632075.3 Acanthosepion pharaonis | reverse complement strand
TATGCTGCCTAATGTTTTATGTTTATAAAAAACTATCGATCCGGAGTACAAAAAAATTCCTATAAAAAAAA
This sequence comes from Acanthosepion pharaonis, assembly GCA_903632075.3. NCBI lineage: Eukaryota > Metazoa > Mollusca > Cephalopoda > Sepiida > Sepiidae > Acanthosepion > Acanthosepion pharaonis. The sequence goes on along the minus strand of CAHIKZ030000906.1, from coordinate 607,429 downwards.
CTACTACTAAGACATAACACTATATTAATTGAACTATATACTTAGTTCATGACATATTAACGGAAAACACTTGTAAAATAAAATACGTTGATTTATCACATCACAAGAAAAGTTCAAATAAAATTCTCACTTAAAATTTTGAAAAACTTAGCGTTGCGTCTTTGCACGTTCCGATATTGTACACAACCGTCAATAATAGCACATTCTCAAAAAAAACATCCTTCGGTCTACAAACAATTATTTCGTCTCCTAGTTTTGATTTTATAAGGAAAACATATGCCCGAGGATGAATAAAGGATTATTCGAAAGTACTTGCATTTTTTAAAAAAATATAAACTGGAAACAACAGACAACAGTTTTATAAATGAGGATCACGTCACTCTATGGATTAACAGTATTTTAATGCATACATTATACACTACTAGCGATGGATGTCGCCAATAATACCATTAATATTGTTGATTGATTCTATGTGTGATTATTTCTTTGTATATATATGTACGTATGTATATATATAAATATTCATTTCACACCAAGCAAAACAATAAAGCCACTAAGACACAATGAATTTGAGAGAATATACGAAAATAATAAAAAATTATTAAGAAGAAAAATAATAAAAGAACAAGAATTATGAAGATAGACGATGACGATTGGTATTCCATTTAAGTGTTTGAAAAACAAAGTTGATTGGAAAGCAATAAACGTGAGGAGAATTCCATCAGTACAAAAGAAGAAACTGTTATCATAGAACTTACGGTTATATCTAGCAATTTCAGCTGTTAAATGATGAGACATTTCAGCCAATCTAGTACTGCTCTTAAATTTATACACTCTAGGTATCAAAGGTTCATCAGAACAATTACCATGAAAGTGTTTATGGAAAAGGCACAGAGAAGCTACATTATGGTGATGGGAAAGTGAGTGAAGCCGAGATGCCAGACCAAGACTGTACCAAAAAGGAAAGCTCATCAGAACAATTACCATGAAAGTATTTATAGAAAAGGCAGAGAGAAGCTACATTACGGTGATGGGAAAGTGACAGAAGCCGAGATGCCAGGTCAAGACTGTACCAAAGAGGAAAGATCATCAGAACAATTACCATGAAAGTATTTATAGAAAAGGCAGAGAGAAGCTACATTACGGTGATGGGAAAGTGACTGAAGCCGAGATGCCAGGTCAAGATTGTACCAAAGAGGGAAGCTCATCAGAACAATTACCATGAAAGTATTTATAGAAAAGGCAGAGAGAAGCTACATTACGGTGATGGGAAAGTGAGTGAAGCTGAGATGCCAGTTGAAGACTGTACGAAAGAGGAAAGCTCATCAGAACAATTACCATGAAATTATTTATAGAAAAGGCAGAGAGAAGCTACATTACGGTGATGGGAAAGTGAGTGAAGCTGAGATGCCAGTTCAAGACTGAACTAAAGATGAAATCTCATCAAAACAATTACCATGAAAGTATTTAAAGAAAAGGCAAAGAGAAGCTATGTTTCGGCAGTGGGGAAGTGACTGAACCCACAAAGAAAATGAAACACTCATAATCATGCAATACAACTATGAAAGTGCAATAGCTCAATTATTGTTCCATATACATTTATTTGTATATATACCATATGTAAAATTTGATATACATGTATGAAGTACGTGCAAAGATTATCAATTGTCACAGAACATTCACGTTGGGCCATTATTTTTTTTAATTAAATGTAAATTACTAAACGATTAATTAAAAGTGCAATACACTTATTCTACAGAGTTTGGAAGAGAAAATATTAAAATTCTCAAATCACTTGAGCTGTTGAGATTCTATCTATCTATCTATCTATCTATCTATCTATCTATCTATCTATCTATCTATCTATTCATCTATCTATCCCATCTATTCATATCTATCTATCTATATATATATATATATATATATATATATATATATATATATATATATCATTCTATTCATATCTATCTATCTACTTATCTATCCAACTATCTCATTCTATTCATATCTGTCTCTATCCTATGTCTATTCATATCTATCACACTCTGTTTATATCTATCTATCTATCTATCTATCTATCTATCTATCTATCTATCTATCTATCTATCTATCGTATGGGGAACCAGACCAAATCGCTCTCTGTTACCCGATCTACCTGTCTATGCCACTATATCAATTTGTATAATGAGTTAAAAGTGTCTAATAGAAAAAATGTGCCAGATCATAAATTCGTACTTAGTCTATATGAACCCAGTTTATTTCTACTTAAATCATATGAACTTTATCTATATGAACTTAGTCTACATGTACTTAGTCTATCTGAACTAACTTTATATGTACTTAAACCATGTGAACAGTCTATATGTACTTTCTATATATGAACATCGTCTATATGTACTTACTCCATATAAACTTAGTTCATATGAACTTAATACAAATGTACTTAGTCAATATGTACATCGTATATATGTACTTAGATCATATGAACTTACTCTATATTAATTTCATTGTATACGAGCACAAGTTTATTACTTACCACTGTTGAATATAACAACTATGTTCTCTCTATTTAAATATAGTTTATTCATTTTAGTACTATTAACAAATTAAAAAAATGATTAAATCATATTTTCACAATATGATCATTCCAACAATTTTTATTGAAGCTTTTCAAGAGTTTACTAATCGTACTTTATTCTGACACAAAGTTTAGGAGATACATGGTCCTACTCTATGTGATTTCACATTTTCCATCAGACTCGGAATAATTAGTTCTCATCCACTGACCAATATGAAGAATTTCTTGCATCATAACATTGTAGTACAGTGTCATAAACCTGGTCTGTTTGATTCTGTTATTACCCACGTCTGACATCTTGTTGCTGAAGTCTTTACCGTAACACTAATGAAGGTGGCTTCCGGGTGAAATGTTGAGGAGGCACGGTGGAGTTAGAGGAGGCACGGTGGAGTAATGGATAGCGGCTTGGATTGAGGAATCGGAGAGCCGAGATCGAATTCCAGTCGAATCCATTACATTCACTTACGTGCTAATACCCTTGGAAGACGTGTGAATCCACTTCTTTACTATGGGTAAATAGCAGGACAGACTAGGTTCTGTAGCCTTGGATGGCAACTGGTCTAGGAGAAGGACAACTCTGAATTCAAAACCTGAGGACGGTCGTTTGGGGACCTTGTGGCACGTGCACCAGGTCTCTGTATTCGGCCTTTCAAAAAGTGTGGATGGTCCTGCACGAAACCTTAACCACTATAATCAAATCTCATGTACTATACATGCGGGTTGGGGACCGCTTGTGAATTCCAAATTCCCATGAAACTCCAATATTGGAGCCGACTCAACCCACCTCGGGTGAATGCCGTTACAAGAACTTTACAAGAAGAACAGGTGAAATGTTACCTGTTATTTAATCTCGGATTTATTAATTCAGTTTTTCTTCTCCTAGACTGGTTGTCAACAAAAGCTAAAGGACCCACTCTATTTAACCCATAGCTGTAGGGGTGTTGGATTCATAATCACTGGAAAAATCTCTGTAAATTCTAAGAATTTTAAACTAATTAATCTTAATATAATTTAATTTCTGAAGTTTCTACTGATACCGTTTTATTTATTATTAGAATATTTATTTATTAAACAATTTGTGTATTGATTAAAACAAAATACATAAAACTACAGAATAATTTTCAATATTGGAAACAATACAAATTTTTCATAGGCATCTATTCAAGTCAAAGAATTACTGGTATGAACATAAAATGTACTTGTGGTAGCATCATTATTCAGTATTATGAACTACAGATGCAAATACTGTGAGAACAAGAACACTAAGTGCATATTTCAGTGACTTTTAGAATATTTTCTGACAGCTTGGTGTCATCATTTACTTTTAGCGAAAGTGCAGCTAAAATGTTTTTCCCCAGTAAAAAGAAAAAGACTCCCCTTTTCATCAGCGCAACGTGAGTGAGACGATGTCCTTGATCCCCGTCAAGCAAACACAAGAGAAATGACAACACCTTTAAGTAGTGCAGAGGAGCCAAGTTTACGATTCAAAATTACGACATTCGCAAAAGAATTTTTCATAAGGAATTAACTGTCATCGGTGTTGACAGTTTACTCGGCCGACCGACTGACCAATAGTTCTTCAGGGGTGCCAAGAAGGTCGGAATAGTAGACATATATTTGTCGAAATGATGCGTGCCAAGATGATAAAGAGCAAAAGAATTGATGTTCCATCTTAGTAGAGAAATCTTAAAGTCGTTGTTTGAAATTAATCAGTTCCTTGACAGAATCAGTCATCTTTGTTTAACATCAAAATTTACAAGATCGAAAATATAAAAAAAAAAAAAAGTTACCGAAGCTATGATAGGAATGGCGTCAACTGAATGAAAGAGGAATGATTTGAAGCGATCGATACGGATTTTTTCTTTTTCACAATTATATATAGATAGATAGATAGATAGATAGATAGATAGATAGATAGATAAGTATATATTTAATATACAAGTATATATTTAATAATTGTGTATTTGTGTAGCACTCTCTCTTTTATATAAGTTTCGTTAAAAACAACTGCCAAGTTAATGCGGCTATTTTTTTTATTTTATTCAGACAATTTATACATAATGTATTTCCAGAAAATAAGAAAAGTATGAGAAAACTGAAGAAAAACAAACCGCAGTACTTTGTCGTTTTTAGCGAAACTTCTAAACTCTGCATATTTCCTTTAATTTCGGGTGAAAATAAAAACAAAAACTGTCCAATATTTGTATATTTTTTATTATTCTGTTCCTTGATCTAAGCTTTCAGTTCACATGAGCAATCTTCAGAATGCTTATATGGACATCACAAAAAAGATGTTCACCATCAAAGATGATATTCTGTAGACATAGAAGATTGCTCAACAAAAACTAGTCACAACGCATTACATTGCACCTAGATATATTTATTGTTTTGTCAGTATTTGGGCCACTCACGTGGTATGACGTCATAGACCCGCATCATGAATTTACGACCTGCGTCTTCTATTCAACGACCGTTATCGTCGTATAGCAATATTCTGCGTTACATATCAAGGTATTCATTTTATTTTTTTAACAAATTCTCTCTCTCTTCTCTCTCTCTCTCCTCTCTCTCTCTCTCTCTCTCTATATATATATATATATATATATATATATATATATATATAGTGTATTGGAACAGCAGATCATTATTTGAACATATATTGTTAAATATAACAGAAAACGAATATCTATTATGTTTGATCATCAACCGTTCTAAACTTCGTATATTTCCTTTAATTTCGGGTGAAAATAAAGACAAAAACTGTCCAACATTTGGATGTTTTTTTTTATTAAGCTGTTATCTTAAATCGAGGAACAGCTTAATGAAAAACTGATCAAACATAAGAGACATTCATTACCTGTTTTATTTAACAATATATATATATGTGTGTTTGTGTTTGTGCGCACGCGCGTCTACACGCTTATAAATATGTGTTCACTTGTTAGATAAAATAGTTATATGCTGATGGTTGACACCCTAAAAACAATATCAATTTTGACCTGGGCACAATATGATCATAGAAGGGTAGAATAGATAATCTGATAACATTTTCAAACACTTCTTTGGCCATCTTGAGACATAGTAAAACCTATATCAGTGGACCATATCTGCTTGAACCATAGATTGTTTTTTCTTATTGCGATATGATTAAGTGTGATGAAAAAGTGCCGTACTGTGGAAAAACAATTTTTGTTCAATTAGTGTCATGTAAAAAGGGTGTGGGTCTTCAGGGGGCTGGATGGTCATTTCGGAGAATTGCAGTACACGTTTGAAGCGACCCGTTGTTGATGACAATGATCAAAAGAACATTAATACACATATAGAGAAGATTCTGGGCGTAATAAAATACGCTCGCCAAAATCGATTTATTGTAAAAGTAGTTGTTGAAGAATTCCTGGTGCTCACGGAGCAGATCAAACCAAATTCTGTCGCAGGAATATCAATACGGACTTAGGTATCCTTTATTTTCAGCAGGAATACAGCCACGCGTTCCTCTAGCTAGACCTCAACACAACCCAGGCGTGGTAAGAGAGTGAAATTTATAATCAAATGTCACGCTGTAGTGTTCAGTGATTAGAATAGTTCTTTTTAGGTTCCTCATGCAAGTGATCGCCAATTACGTGTGCGACTTATATTGATTTTCCAAGTGTAGCTTAGATGTGGCACAAGGTATGGGGACACCCAGTGAGTATCGAACTCACTATTCAGTCGTAATTGTTTTAGCGAGACAAGATTGTTAACCATTACACTGCCTCGAGGTGCCCTTACTTTCCAAGCGTAGATTAGATGTGACACAAGGCCGAAAATATGGGGTCACCCAGTGAGTATCGAACTGACTATTCAGTCGTAATTGTTTTAGCGAGACAAGCTTGTTAACCATTACACTACCTCTAGGTGCCCCACGTGTGCGACATATACCTAGGTCGGAATTACTTCCAAAGTGTATTTACCTACGACCAACATGTTCTGGTATCAGCTTTTGAGCCCATGTGTCACAACGCTTACTCGTGTCTGGTATTTGAGGAATGAAGTTTGAACAGCTACATGTTTGTCCAGAACTTTGTGCAGCCCATTTTGCTTTTATTTCGAAGAAAGGTTCCAAATCCAGAATATGTTTTGTTTATCATGCTTGTACGTAAATATTTATTACTTTTTGTTTAGTAATATTAGTCGAAATATCCAATAAATAACAATGTACATCGAATATATCTTACTATTTAACAGTTTTATTTTAGCGCAAGTTACTTAAAACATTAATTCCTTTATTAAATATAGGCTTATACTTTTGAATTTCATTTAAAGTTCATAAATCAGATTGAAAATAATATTACAGATGCGCCTTTGCAATAAACGCAACCAATCAGATTTCTACTGAATATATTAGCCACTATTCAGGCACCTTGCGGCGGTGTAATGGTTAGCAAACTTGTCTTGCTAGAACAATTACGACTAAGTAGTGAGTTCGATCCTTACTGGGTGTCTGTCGCATCTGAGCTACGCTTAGAAAATTACTATATTAGCCGATATATCTATTAGTGTAAATGTAACGAAATTCGTTCCGCAAAATCAATTTTGATTATAGAATTTATATTATGATTTTTAAATCGAAAGATAAGGGGAGATTACTCTGTAATTAGCAGTTAACTTTCATTTATATATAAAAAAATACGTAAAATTTAATTTTAGCAAAATGGAAGCATTATTATTTCATGGATATATTATTATTTTTTTAATTTACAAACTTTGCGTTCTTTTAGCTACTTATTCAACGTCGGTGTGATATTTTCCCAGCTTTTTTACCAGAACACAAAAATATTTAAAATTTTGAATAATTATTATAGTGATGGACACAAACTTATACCTATTATTATTCTTATTTGCTTATTGAACTGTAAATTGCATTATTTTTCAAGTTTTAACATTTTAAGAGAATGTTCTCAACAAAAATCTCGCTATGATGTACCGTTTTTGCTCTTTTTTTGTAATAAAAAATAAAACTACCTACAAACAGATGTTGAAACGTTATAATATTGATAATACAAAGGAAGGCAAGACGCTGTTGTGTAATGGCAAGCAAGTTGGTCTCGCAGATCAACTACTACTGAGTAATGAGTTCAATCCTTATTGCATGTCTTGCAGTTGTGACATTTAAATTCCACTTAGCAAATAACTAAGTAATGTAATCTGCGTTTGCATAATTCTACTTGACCAACGCCAAAAATAAAATTGATGCAAAAAAGCTAGTCAGTGTTGGTGACTGATTCAGTCGTAAAACCTGTTAGTGCAAAAAAAACACAACAAAAAAAACAAAAAAGAAAACAAATCAAAAACCTTATCCTGTAAATACTGCGATAACGTATTTGAATTTACATATACTTTACAGTATCTATATGAAAGGGACATACAGTACGACCCCGTTTAATCTGGCAACTTTTAGGACAGATCACTGTCTGAATCAATAAAATGCTGGGTGACAAAAATCAACCCTAAAACATCTTTGTAAATGAAGTCGTACCAGTTCATTCTACATATTACTATTATTGTTTTTCCAAAACTTAATTCAGGAATTAAAACAAGATGTTTACAACATGCATGTCGTATAGATCATGTAAAAGAAATTTTTTGACTGAATTTTAATGGTAAATGTACTGTTTTGCTCAATTGTAATAATTGCTTGATTTTTATTTTGTTTTCTTACCTTTGGATATAATAAAGTTTTTATAGACTCGTGTTCTTTTTTCCTATTATTTTTGGTTTAATTTTAATCATGGCTTGTTTAACCAAAATAATACGTCATAAATATAGCCTAGGCTGTACCAATTTTACTAATTTTACAAATTACTACTTTTTCTTGATTTGCGCTGCTGAAATGGGGTTGCGTCTTATACACCTGTGCGTCTTATATGCATATAATATATATATATATATATATATATATATATATATATATATATATATATATATATATATACCGTATTTTGACGGCATATAAGACTGCATATATATAATATATATATATACACGTTTCATTAAATAATATAGACAAGTGTTGTCTATTTATTTTATGTAAAATTTGTTCGTAACATCTGATAGAAGCTTCTAGCGTCTTATATGCGCGTGTTTATCGTTGCTTAGTGATCAACTATGTAAACAATGACAGACTATCATCACTGTCGTGTCCGTATATTGTTTAATATGTTTGTGATTTACATCTTTGATAATGGCTTAAGTAAGCCGAAAGCTTAGATTATATTAAAAAAATATGGATCAATATCGTGAATTTCTTTCTTCGTTTAATGATAATGTTATCAAACTTATCAGATGTTACGAACAAATTTTACATAAAATAAATAGACAACACTTGTCTATATTATTTAATGAAACGTGTATAAATGAAAATATGCTGCCTAAATACACACAATATATATATATATATATATGTGTGTGAGCGCGCGCGTGTGTGTGTATGTGTGTCTGTGTATGTGTGTGTGTAATACATAAAAGATTAATGGTCAGAGTTGAATAAGACCAGGAAACATTAGTATTAAAAAGTACTCAATACAACTGTGAAAAAACAAAAGTAAAATAACATGGAGAACGTTTAACCTTAAAAATCAGAAGGTTAGTTTAATCCGCTACCTTGGTTTCAGCCTTACGGTATCATCAGGCGATTTTAATCAATTGACATCCAAACGTTTTACTTTAAAAAAAAAAGGCAAAGCATTATAACAACCACAACAATATTTGTAACCTCTGCCAACAGGAAACATTAGAAATAATGGCATTTCCGGATCCAAAGAACCTTCTGAATCAGAAATTCAAAGTCTTGAATCCTTGCATATATATTAAATAATTCATCTTAAGCAACATATGAGGCTGGATAAAAACAAAGTACAATTTATAATACCCATGATTTTCTTCTTTGTTCCCCTCTTCTTTGCCTGTCTATTACACCCAATTTTTTTTTAAAATAATATAGCGTTCATTAGTTTTTTTAAAAAAAATAAAGTGCTGGGAGGTCAGTTGATAAAAATCGCCTGAGGAGACCGTAAGACTGAAACCAAGGTAGCGAATTCAACTTATCCCCTGATTTCCAAATTATATATATATATATAATGATGCGATTATCGCTATGCCGTAAAAAGTAGAATAATGTTCAAGTCTTGTTTAATATACTACGTCCCCTTACGCACTAATAGCCTTGGGTAAGGCATGATTCCTTTTCTGCTTCCTAATTATATGTTAAATACGAAATTAAACTAGGTTCACTAGGTTTGGATGGAAGCTAATCCTGGAAAATGACGACATTGAATATAAAATTATCGATAAGTCAATAGGAAACCAGATCACTAGCTTTCCCAATAAAGCAGGGCAATCCAAAAATAATAAAGAAAAATGATTATGTGGAGAGTTATAATCACTTATGAGCTGAAAAGAAAGTATTCGAAAACAACTCCACTACTTTCCTCAGACAACATAGTAATTTACAAATAGTAATGAAAAAGAATCTGTGAAAAACTATTATTACTTATGTTTTGAAGGGACGTGACATTTAAAAAATATGTCACCAATTCAATATTTGTAGCAGATATATTCTAGAAATCTATTTGAACACATTTTACAAATTTAGGCTAATAGATGGATCTATAAGTTTCTTTGAACCCATTGTCAAAATTTACGCTAATAGATGAATTCTATAAAGCTATTTGAACACATTGTCCAAATTTAAGCTAATAGATGAATCTATAAGTCTCTTTGAACAACTTGTCCAAATTTAGGTTAATAGATAGATTCTAGAAATTTCTTTGTACACATTGCCCAAATTTAGGTTAATAGGTAGATTCGAGAAACATCTTTGAACGCATTGTCCAAATTTAGGCTAATAGATGGCTCTATAAGTCTCTTTGAACAGCTTGTCCAAATTTAGGCTAACGCGTTCTATAAATCTCATTTAACATATTGTTCAATTTAGGCTAATAGATGAATCTATAAATTCAAATTTTGGTTAATAGATGTATTCTATAAATCTCCTTGAACACATTGTCCAAATTTAAATTAATAGATGAATCTATAAATCACTTGGAAAATATTGTCTAAACATTCATTCAGTTATTGCCAATGTATTGTTGGAATAATTAAAAATAATGTGTACTAAATTTCTTCTTTTTATATTCTAAATTCGTATCAAATTAATAGCTACATAAATTCATACGTGCCAAGTTATCTTCTGGACGTAGGCGATGATTACTCTCCACATTGGAAGAGAATAACGTTTTAACCTTCGCTGAAAAGAACAATGAAATCAAGTAAAAAAAAACTACAAAATGGCAGCAACAGAAATGAGATTTTAACCCGTGCTTAAAATAAGACTACAAAATATGGAACAAGACGAAGAATGTGAGAGAGCAAAAAATGAACCCAAAAAAGAATTAATTCCATTGATGTAAATAAAGAAGAACCAAATTGCATTAAAAAAGCCACACGGAAATAAAGATATTAACATTAAAACTATAATCAGTGTAATAACAAAGAAAGTGAAAAATTGAGACATTATAAATCTATAAGTGGATATAATATTAAAGAAAATATCATATCCTTTCATGACAGGCGATCATGTGTCTTCACACTTTCCTTTTCTTTATTATCTATGAATTACCATGCATTTTGGGCAACGATAGTAGGGAGTGGTTTTCTGTTTTCGTCTCCATTGTTTGGAATTCCGAGTTTTCTTTATCTTATACTGGTGGCCATCCAACGCTAAAAATCCATGTATATTCCGCTGTTTAACCCATAGCAGGAGGATGAAAAGATTCACGCCTTTTCCAATGACAGTGCGAAAATGAACGCAACTGAGTAGATGTGAATTTAAACTCGGCTTTTGCATTTAACTTTCCATTAAATTAAGAAGAGTTTTTAGTCATTTTTAATCATCAGTTACCGTCCTGGGTATGACAATAAGATACATCTGGCAGCAAGGCCTCTGATTTGGAGACTAAAGGTTTTGAAGAGCATAGAATCGACTTTTAATTGTTGTTATTCACAGGTCCACCCTAACCTGTTAGGGTTCCAGCTAAGGGCAAATAGTGAATCCCCAAACAAAAATCAAAAGACAAAACAAATATAAAAATATATTTTATAGCAAAAAATATCAGCAATATATTTCTACAAAAAACTTAGCAACAATAGGTTTTTGTAGTAAAATTAGCAACAACACATTTTTGTAGTAAAATTATCAAAAATACATTTTTGTAGTAAAATTAGCAACAATACGTTTTGTAGTAAATTAGTAAGAATAGATCTTTTTTAGTAAAATTAGCAACAGTACATTTTTTGTAGTAAAATTAGCAAAAATACTTTATTGTAGTAAAATTAGCAACAATACTTCTCGTAGTAAAATTAGTAACCATAGATTTTTGTAGTAAGATTAGCAACATTACATTTTGCCGTAAAATTAGCAACAATGCGTTTTGTAGTAAAATTAGCAGCAATAGATTATGATAGTAAAATTAGCAATACTACATTTTTGCAGCAAAATGACGATCAATACTTTTTTTACAGTAAAATTAAAAACATTGTCAATACGTTTCAACAATACATTTTTCTAATAAAATTAGTAACACATTTTTCTAGTAAAATTAACAACACATTTTTGTAGTAAAATTATCAAAAATACATTTTTGTAGTAAAATTAGCAACAATACGTTTTGTAGTAAATTAGTAAGAATAGATCTTTTTTAGTAAAATTAGCAACAGTACATTTTTTGTAGTAAAATTAGCAAAAATACTTTATTGTAGTAAAATTAGCAACAATACTTCTCGTAGTAAAATTAGTAACCATAGATTTTTGTAGTAAGATTAGCAACATTACATTTTGTCGTAAAATTAGCAACAATGCGTTTTGTAGTAAAATTAGCAACAATAGATTTTTATAGCAAAATTTGCAATACTACATTTTTGCAGTAAAATGACGATCAATACTTTTTTACAGTAAAAGTGAAAACATTGTCAAAAAAAATTAATTTACTATGATTAATCTCATTTCGTGCAAGGAGAAACAAGTTTTTATCTTCGTTTGATTTGTATGATTACTTGATAAAAAAATGAAGCTAAGTAATTATAAGTTATTTATGGAATAATGACATTCTCTTGAATTAATTATAAAGGTTTGAATTTTTATATTTAGATATCGCCATTAAGTAAGTCATACGAGTTGATGTGATGCTAAAAAAACAAAAAAAACGACAAAACATCAGTTATCTTTGTTGCTATATTCACGACATTTCGGCCGTTGTACACTCCGGCCTTCTTCAAACTGATCCTTTTATTTCGTCTACCGGGGTAAATTGTTCTAGTTCCATGTGTCATGCCTCTTCAGGATGTTTCAGTATCACTTATCTCCCTTTAACTCATCTCTCCAATTTTTTTGTTCGCCACTGCAGTAGCCAGGTATTGAACTCTTTCGATCGAGTGACTTGACCCAAAGTGTTGTGAGTTCAATACCTAGCTACTGCAGTGGTGAACAAAAAACTTGTATAGCAGAGTTAAACGGACATAGCTGACACATCAGAAAGAGGCATAGCACGAGGAACTAGAACAATCTACCCCGTTGGAAGAAATAAAGAGTTCGGTTCGAAATTCCAATCACCTGAAGAAGGGCGGAACGTAGAACGGCCGAAACGTCATGAATATGGTAACAAAGGTGAGGACAACAGTACGGACAATGTAAATAGTGCAAATGACAATGGAGTAGTTTCCCGTTACCTTCTCCACGGTTTTGAATTTCGAGTTGTCCATCTCCTAGACTAGCCGCCAACCAAGGCGTAAAAGCCTTGTCTATCCTGACCAGTAGAAAAATGGATTTATGTCTTTCCAAGGCGCATTAGTATGAAATGCATGTAATAAGACTAGACCGGAGTTGAACTCGGCTAGCTGTTTCCATTTTCTGGGTGGATAACCATTACGCTATTGACACTTCCTTTGCATATACACAGTAAAGCAATTTCTAATAAATTGTTATCGCAACCTTAGCAGTATCAAGTGTTCTACATTAACAGGTTTTACAACTATTACGTAGCCAACAATAACTTGTTTCTTCGTATCCAGTTTTCTAAAGTTTGTTTTGTGAGAATTTTCGTTATTTACATTACTTTTTTTTAAATCGATTTCGCCCCAAGCAAGGTAGTAAAGCCACTGAGATACAAGAGTTTGCTGGGTGTGGAGAAGATTTGGAAGCAGAAACATTGCTAAGGAGCAAGAAAAAAAGAAGTGTAATCAAGAGGACAGTAGATAGCTGTTGACAATGTAATTAATTTCTTGAAAACCAAAATTGGCGGGAAACAGAGAACCGGAAGGAAGTTCCACAAGCGAAAATTGCTAGAATAGAAACATGTAAGCATAGAATTTAAGGTTGTATGTTGCCAACTCAACTGTAAATTGATGAGATATCGTCGCCAGTCTAGTACTGCGCTTAAATTTTTAAAAAAAGTTTAGGTACCACAGCGAAGAACTCATCTGAACAATTACTATAAACGTATTTATAGAAAAGGTACAGGGAGGCAATCTTACGGCGATGGGAAAGAAAATGGAGCCGAGATACCAGAACAGAGCTAATTTGGTGATTCTTCTTTGGATTTTATCAAGAAGCAGTAGGTAAATAGCAGGATCACCGGCAATATTCTAAGAATGGACGTGTGGTAGACTTACAGAAATGTAAGATAGATTCTGGAGTTAAAAACATGTCTAATATTTACATTTTTCGGTCTATTGTCCTCATCTTTGTCGCCATATTTATTACAACGTTTCGGCTCTTCAGTATCTGTCTATATTTCTGAGATGAGGTATTATGTACACTATTTACATTATTCCGACTATTGTCCTCATCTTTGTCGCCATATTTATTACAACGTTTCGGCCCTTCAGTATCTGTCTATATTTCTGAGATCAGGTATTATGTACACTATTTACATTATTCCGAATATTGTCCTCATCTTTGTCGCCATATTTATTACAACGTTTCGGCCCTTCAGTATCTGTCTATATTTCTGAGATGAGGTATTATGTACACTATTTACATTATTCGAACTATTCTCCTCATCTTTGTCGCCATATTTATTACAACATTTCGGCTCTTCAGTATATGTCTATATTTCTGAGATCAGGTATTATGTACACTATTTACATTATTCGGACTATTCTCCTCATCTTTGTCGCCATATTTATTACAACGTTTCGGCTCTTCAGTATCTGTCTATATTTCTGAGATCAGGTATTATGTACACTATTTACATTATTCGAACTATTGTCCTCATCTTTGTCGCCATATTTATCACAACGTTTCGGCCGTTATACGCT
>CAHIKZ030000906.1:527500-582500 GCA_903632075.3 Acanthosepion pharaonis | reverse complement strand
TAGATAGATAGATAGATAGATAGATAGATAGATAGATTATGTTGACTGTAGACACATATATGCATGTAAAGAAAAAGAAAATTAATTGTAAGTAATGATTAGGAAAAGATAACTCATGTTTTAATATTTTTATATTTTTTATACAAAATTTATGATTAAAGGGAGATAATTCATGTTTGTTTCTGATTTCTTTCTGCCTATCTATTTATTTAAATATATGCTCTATATTTCATTTAATAAAACCTTCATTTTTTTCAGATTATTTATTTTTACAAAAACGTCTAAAAAAATACTTCCAGTATCTTATATACGATGGTGTGCTATCTGGTAAAGAAATATTTACGTAGACACATTACTTATAATATTTTTATTACCTAGCCTAACTCCATAATACTTACCGTTTTTGACGTCATATAAGCCGCTCGGGTTTATAAGACGCATCCCAATTTTTACAGGAAAAATCAAGAAAATATTAGTAATTAGTAAAATTAGTAAAATTATTAGTAAATGGTACAGCCTAGGCTATATTTATGAGGTATTATTTTGGTTAAACAAGCCATGATTACAATTAAACAAAAAATCATAAGAAAAAAAGGACACAAGCCTATAAAAAAGTTATTATATTCAAGGGTAAGCAAACCAAATAAAAATCAAGCAATTATTACAATTGAGCAAAACAGTAAAGTTACCATTAAAATTTTATTCATCTTCAAATCCATAAAATTCGTCGTCTTCGTTATCAAAAACTCTGATAGTCATTTTTCAATACTACTATCATCGTTGTTAAATAATGCGTCATCTTCCGTTCCATTGAGAGCATTGCTAATGCCACACTTTTTAAAAGATTTCCCAACAATTTCTGGTCTAATATTATTCCAAGCTTGTTTCACCCATTCGCAGACTTGTGCAATACTGGGTCTTTTTATTCTTCCTGTAAGTGTAAGGTCGTGATCAGGCATTGCCAACCACGTGTTCCATTGCTCTTTCATGTTTAAGTCTAAGCTAATAGGAGTTGCCAGGTTGCTAATTTTCGGCCGAATATCGCGAATTTTAAACCTACATATGGCATATAATACGCAGGGGAAATTTAAAAGATATCTTTAGTAAAAAGATGTGCATCTTATAAGCCGTCAAATACATAAATATAAAGTATGGGTCCTATAAACCATGATGTCGTATACATTTGCTTTTTTATGTGTGCGTGAATGTATTTGTGTGCATATATAAGTGCAGGTGTGTGATTCCGAGTTTAATGAAAATTCCGTTATATATGTATGTACAAGCACATTTGCGTTCAAAGTGCATACATACACTTAAACCCATTTCTAGATGTTGCGTTATAAATTATTATTTTTTTTTTTTTGATTTCTGGCGTTTACATTTTTTTTCCGGGTCCCTTGAGGGACCTAAGGTTAGAAATGGCGTCATAACACTTTCCACTGACAAAAAAAAAAAAAAAAATTACATAGATAAAGCCCTTCGTAAAGTGTGGGCTGTACTTGTCAGAACAATTTTTTGTATCTCCTTGAGGCATGGACTTCCAGGAATCCCTTTCAATTACTACTGCAATCTTTTCCAACCAGTTTATTTCAAGGTCCTTGTATTTTGACAACTTATTATTATTATTAGTAGTAGTAGTAGTAGTAGTATTAGTATTAGTATTATTATTATTAGTAGTAGTAGTATTATTATTAGTATTATTATTATTAGTATTATTATTATTAGTAGTAGTATTATTATTATTATTATTATTAGTATTAGTATTATTATTAGTAGTAGTAGTATTATTAGTAGTAGTATTATTAGTATTATTAGTATTATTAGTATTATAGAACAGAATACAAAGACGTTGAAACATCGGTTCCGTATAATCAATGAATTTAAGTAATATCGAGCCATGTCAGAACCTCGATGGGTGTGCACTTGGGAAAATCAGGTGCGGTTAGCTTGGGCGTGTGGGTGGTGTAATCATGGATAATGGCTTGGAATTGTAAATCGGATAACAGACTTTAATTTTTTATAATCAAATACGCGTAAATACCTTTGGGAATTTTATGAATACGCTTCCCCTCACTTACCCCACCCCCACTTATGCAAGACCTGTAACACTATAATGTATAATCTCAAAAGTTATAATCGTAAAAAGAAAATTTTTACAATCTAAAAATATTTTCTGGCTTTAAATAAGCTGCAATTGGTTGATAAGCCGTAAAAAACGAATCAATAAAAATGACAAAATCTTGGAATGCATTATTTGTAATTATGTTCGGTTTACACTTTTTTTTTTTTAATTCCATTGTTTTTTTCGTTTTTTTTTAATCTCATCTCTCTTCAGGATATAGATGATCATGACTCTCCACATATCCCTTTTATTTATTATCTGTAAATCGCCATTGCAAAATAATAATAATAATAATAATAATAATAATAATAAGAAGAAGAAGAAGAAGAAGAAGAAGACGAATGCAGATTTCTTTTGCCTTCTCCACAGTCTTAAGGTCAAAGATCCATTCTCGTAGAGTAGCTGCTACCTAAAGCTATAGATATCAGTTTGCACTGCTTTTTTAAACCCTTCGGTAGTTAGGGAGAATAGACAGAGTCATGATTTTCCCGAGGGCAATAGTGCGAAATTTGAACTCGGTACATATATCCTATTTTCTGCGCCGAAACACGTTATACCACCCTCACATGCAACCGTCGTCATTAAAAGTTATATTATGCCAAGGTGCTCTAATAACTTAGGAAATGAACTTCTATATGATAAATTAAAATGATTTATTAACAAACACTATGCTTATAAAATCCTTACACTCTCCTCCCATAGATGGGTCGTCATCGTCGTTAGGTAAGGCTTAACATGCTTGTCGGAATAACCATTAGTACTAAATTGTGAGTTCGACTCTCACTGACAATGTGTGGGTGAAAAATACGAAAGCTGAAAAAGCATGTCACTCCAGTTCGTTATATTTATATAGGAAACATATGTATCTATGATAAGCCATAAAATGTATTAATCAGTAAATCAATATGTCAATCATAAGAGGTTTCTTCATGCTTGTGGACATGACTCAAAGTAAGTTTAGTATATAAGAACCTAACAACGCGTTTATTGATTGTATCGTTGTATTGTTGACTATTGAGTAGTGTGTTCTATCCTCACTGGATATCCTATATTTATTTATTGATTGAATGGACATCTGCTCGACTATTATTAGTCAGTAGAGAGTTCTATCCTCCCTAGACATCTTATACTTATTTATTGATTCTATTGTAATCTACTCAACTATTATAAGTCAGTAGTGAGTTCTATCCTCCCTGGATATCCGATACTTTTTTATTGATTGAATGGACATCTGCTCGATTATTATGTCAGTTGTCAGTTCTATCCTCCCTGGATATCCGATACTTATTTATTGATTCTATTGACATCTGCTCGACTATTATTAGTCAGTAATGAATTCTATCCTCATTAAATATCCGATACTTATTTATTGATTCTATTGTCATCTACTCAACTATTATAAGTCAGTAGAGAGTTCTATCCACCCTGGATATCTTATACTTATTTATTGATTCTATTGTCATCTACTCGACTATTATATGTCAGTAGTGAGTTCTATCCTCATTGAATATCCAATACTTATTGATTGTATTGACATCTGCTCGACTATTAGGAGTCAGTAGAGAGTTCTATCCTCATTAAATATCCGATAATTATTTATTGATTCTATTGTCATCTACTCGACTATTATAAGTCAGTAGTGAATTCTATCCTCCCCGGATATCTGATATTTATTTATTGATTGTATGGACATCTGCTCGACTATTATTAGTCAGTAATGAGTTCTATCCTCCCTGGATATCCGATACTTATTTATTGATTGAATTGATATCTGCTCGACTATTATCAATCACTAGTGAATTCTATCCTCCCCGGATATCCGATACTTATTTATTGATTTTATGGACATCTGCTCGACTATTATTAGTCAGTAGTGAATTCTATCCTCCCCGGATATCCGATACTTATTTATTGATTCTATTGTCATCTACTCGACTATTATATGTCAGTAGTGAGTTCTATCCTCATTGAATATCCGATACTTATTGATTGTATTGACATCTGCTCGACTATTATAAGTCAGTAGAGAGTTCTATTATCACTGGATAACCGATATTATTTATTGATTCTTGGGTCATTTACTCGACTATTATAAGTCAGTAGTGAGTTCGATCCTCACTGGATATCCGATACTTATTTATTGATTATATTGACATATACTCGACTATTATAAGTCAGTGGTGTGTTCTATTCTCACTGGATATCCGATACTTATTTATTGATCGTATTATCATCTACTCGACTATTATATGTCAATAGTTAGTTCTATCCTTACTGGATATCCGATACTTATTTATTGATTGTATGGTCATCTACTCGACTATTATAAGTCAGTAGTGAGTTCTTTCCTCACTGGATATCCGATACTTATTTATTGATTGTATTGGTATCTACTCGACTGTTATAAGTCAGTAATGAGTTCTTTCCTCACTGGATATCCGATACTTATTTATTGATTGTATTGACATCTACTCGACTATTATATGTCAATAATGAGTTCTATCCTTACTGGATATCCGATACTTACTTATTGATTCTATTGTCATCTACTCAACTATTATAAATCAGTAGTGAATTCGATCCTATAAAATCTATATAAAGCTTTTGAGTAGCTGCTACCTAAAGCTATAGATATCAGTTTACACTGCTTTTTTAAACCCTTCGGTAGTTAGGGAGAATAGACAGAGTCATGATTTCCCGTGGGCAGCAGTGTGAAATTTGAACTCGGTTCATAGTTCCTATTTTCTCCGCCGACACACGTTAACCCTCACACCCAACTGTCGTCATTAAGAGGTTTATTATGCCAAGCTGCTCTAATAACTTTGGAAATGAAGTTGTATATAATACATTAAAATGATTTATTAACAAACATTATGGTTATTACTTTCTTACACTCTCCTCCTATGGTCATCTACTCGACTATTATACGTCAGTAGTGTGTTCGATCCTCACTGGATTATTCTTACATATGGTCTACTGTTAAACTAATATGCAAAGTGCGATGGATAAATTGTCTAAATTAAATATATTTACCAAAACTCACAAAAATATTTTAAAATACTAAAGTTTAAATTTATTCAATAAAATCTCATTGGGAATCTCCTGCAATTTTTCTGGAGGGTCTCTTTGTTCTAGTTAGTGATTTCTGCCACAATCCTTGCCTTCAGTTCTTCTTTGGGGTTATATAGAGTTTTGTTTGTCTCTTGCCCAACTGCCTAATAAATAATCTATTGATAATTTCGTCTACTTGACTATTACTACTGAGTAGTGAGATCGATTCTCCCTCGACGCCCTATACCTGTGGACTTACGCTTAGTGTTTGCAAAATCACGCTATAGAAATAAGCCACCGTTGAGTGGTGTAATAGTTGGCGAGATATTCTAGTTAACCATCCCTACTGAGTAGTGAGTTCGAACCTCACTGTGTATTCTATATTTTTGGATTAGACTGCTTGCCTATTACAGCTGTATAATTGAGTTCGATCTTCTTTGGATGCCCTGTACTAAATTGAGGTAAGATCTTTTTAAGATACATATTCAAAATTTAATTACTTGGTCTTATTCAAAGCGTGAATCGATCTGAAAATTTGGTTCTCATTATATTCACAATAAACGGTGTAAAATTTTAATAGTAAAAGTAATATTTACTGTTTCCTTATAAATAAACTTTCGACATTGTTATTTTTCCATCCCACCTAAGACAATTGTACATATGGGGACTAGTTAGGACTTTCTAGAGGAATTGAGGTATTGTGGTGGATGTTGTAAGAATGGTAAGTAAGAAGGCGTTGTTTTGGTGTAAGGATTGGTCTATGATCAAAGTGTAGTATCTGTTCCCTCATCTCTGATGCTAATGATAATATTAGCCAATTATAATGAAACATTTGGCATTCATTCACTGAGCAGCCAGTGCTACACGAGTTCCACTTTTCCTCACTGCCTTGCCATCGGTCAATGATCAAAATGTAGTATCTTTTCTCATCTCTAATGCTAATAGTAATATTAGCTATTTCATTATAAATAAACATTCGGCATTCATACACTGAGCAGCCATTGTTATTCGAGTTCCACATTTCTTCACTTCCTGGCCATAAGTCTATGATCAAAGTGTAGTATCTGTTCTCCTAATCTCTAATGCTAATGGTAATATTAGCCATTTCCTTATAAAGAAACAGTTGGCATTCATTCACTGGGCAACCATTGATATTCGTTTCTCTTTTCTTCACTTCCTGACCATCAGTCTATGATCAAAGTGTAGTATCTATTCTGCTCATCCCTAATGCTAATTGTAATATTAGCCATTTCCTTATAAAGAAACATTCGGCATTCATTCATTTATAAAATCGTTGACATCCCTGGAGGTTAAGCCACAGAGAATCATAAAAGGAAAAGTGGTTTTCATGTGGTACGTACTGTTAAACAGGCTTGCTGATTGTGAAACCGCAACCATTCCCATGCCTCAAAGACCTTATTTTGAGAACAGAATATGAGGGCTTGCATCGGACCCCAGTATCGATATACGAGGTCCCTCCTCAGATCGTCAGAGAGCATTTGGTTAACTATCTGCTCCAATTCAGAAGATACTGAATGCTTCCTCTGACGAACTGATCGGGGGATGGAGCTTCGTCTCCATCCTCAACTGTTTAGTTATAAAGGGTCAGAAAATGTCTATTACCGTAGACTAACTTGCGGAGAGACTGGTCACCTCTCCCCTTTCTGCTCAAAGAAGGCCTCTGAAGTTCTGGGCCTCTGCGACTCAAATCTTCCTTTGGTCGAATCTGTAATGGGCATGCCAGTGACCGGGACTGGTGTGGCAACCCCCCACTTCCCTGTTGTATCCGTCTCACGCCACCCATTCCCCAAAATATCCACATCCCACGCGTAATTTCCCTACCTTTCAGAATTTATTGACTGAGTAACAAGTTCTACTCGAGTTCCATTTTTCTTCGCTGCATAGGCATTAGTCCTGGATGAAAGTGTAGTATCTGTTGCCCTCATCTCTAATGCTAATGGTAATAATAGTCATTTTCTGATAAAGAAACATTCACTGACTGAGAAGTCACTGCTGCTCGAGTTCCACTTTTCCTCACTTCCTGGCCATTGGCCTATGATGAAAGTGTAGTATCTGTTGCCCTCATCTCTAATGCTAATGGTAATAATAGTCATTTTCTGATAAAGAAACATTCACTGACTGAGAAGTCACTGCTGCTCGAGTTCCACTTTTCCTCACTTCCTGGCCATTGGCCTATTTGTAGCCTATCTCTAATGTAATGGTAATAATAGTCATTTTCTGTAGTATCTGAGAAGTTGCCCTTTTCTCATCTCTAATGCTAATGGTAATAATAGTCATTTTCTGATAAAGAAACATTCACTGACTGAGTTCCACTTTTCCTCACTTCCTGTCACTGCTGCCCTCATCTCTAATGAATGTTCCATTCACTTTTCCACAGACAAGGTACTACGATTGAGCTTTTCTTCTATTAGTTAGAATTAACCAACTTCCTGGCCATTAGCCTATGATGAAAGTGTAGTATCTGTTCTCCTCATTTCTTGGTAATAGAAGCTGTTTCCTTATGAAGAAACATTTGATATTAACTGACTAAACAGTCATTTCTACTGTCGGTTGAAATTTATAAAATTTTGCTATTAAAACTGTTTTTCAGGGAAACAGATTTCTGTAGTACTACTCTTTATATTATTGGTAGGTGTTTATGGTAACACATAATGACTGTATTTATTGTTCTGTTAATGATACTCATTCTATTTTGCTGTGTTGTAATGTTGTAAAAAAATATCATGAAATGTATCGGGAAATGTCGGTCTATAGTAATTTTCATTCGAATGTAAAAGATTCTTTCATTCTTCTCTTAGTTAGAATTAACCAACATAAAAACCAACATTCAGCTTCTTTTCTTTTCTTTTTTTTTTTTTTTTGATGTTTTATAACGGTTTCTCTTTGCTGTAGAATTTACAATTCAATTGCTGTACAATTTGCTTACAATTTAAACGCAATAAAAATGTAAGCTTAGCCATTATATAATGCATGTTGAAGTTGTACACAACGCTCACCAAAATTTCTCAGGTTTAATGACAAAGGCGTGTGGCTGGCTTATTTTGTAAAGATGAATTAACCGTAGGTTTTTTTTTTTAATTGGATTCAACGTAGAAGTCAGACAGGAAGATAAATCAATAGGGTAAAGCCGAAAAAAATTACACGATGGTCGACAATCATGCTGTGAAAGATTTATTTAAATATTCAGTTAAAAGCTACATAACTACGTGTAATTCTATAGACACACGTACAGGCGACCGTATGCACACGCACACACACTCACGCACACACATGTGCACACACACACACACATATATATATATAATAATAATATATATATATATATATATATATATATATGCATGTTTCATTAAAAACGACAGACAAGGTACTACGGTTGAGCTTTTTATTTAATTTTTCTTGTGTTCTGACAAGAGCTTTCTTTTTTGGACAAAGGGTGTGTAAGAACTGTCCGAATGTTCTGTGTTTCCGAGCGCTTTCGGCTATACCTTTAGCCATTATGAAGGATGATTCGATTATCAGCTTAGTAGAGTGTGTGTGTTCTGTGTATGTTCAGTGTGTGGTAGTGATGTTTTTAGTTTCCGAATACGGTTAGCACATTGTGGCTTTGTTCATAGTTAATATTGTTAAGAGTTGGCTTTTACTTTTTTATTATTAGAGCTTCCATTATTTTTAGTCTTTTTTTGCAAGTGGATGCAGTTAATATATTTGTGTTTTCTACTAGTATGTTCCTAATAGTGTCGGGCAAATCTGAGTGTGTGTTTAAATGTGTTCTGATGGAGCTGTGATCAGATAGGTGTAATGTAAGACGTCTGGATAAACATGCGGTTGTGTAGCCGATGTAATTATCTATGAGTCCGATTTGGTGAGAACGCAGTTCCTTAAAGGGCATTGAACTCATAGATAATGTTTGTTCTTTTGTAATTTTGACTTAGTTGGTGTGTTGTTATTTTTTGAGGATAAGGTTGGCCGTCTTAAATTTTTTATAATAGATAATAAGTTTGATTTTTTATTCGGATCAATAGGAGGAGTATATTTCTTTATAATATGCCTTAGAGAAGATTCGTCTTGTTTGTAATTAATATGCATTTGGTTTTTGTAATAAATGTATATGTGATTTTTAGCTGTGTTTCGCTATCATTATTACTTGCTTTGGGGAGGAATAGTCTAACATGCATAAAGGAAGGATGGCTGCCTAAATATATATATATATATATATATATATATATATATATATATATATATATATATATATATATATATATATATATATATATATATGTATATCAAAAAGTAAAATGAAGTAAAATATATATACATGTGTATTAAAAAACCAAAAGTTAATTTGAGATGGAGAAATTTGTGGGTATGCCATAATATATATATATATATATATATATATATATATATATATATAGATAAATACAAATAAAATTTGTCCGATGAATGATGCTGTATTCAGCACATCGTATCTAATATTGCGTAGACGAATCTTTTTTGATCGTTCGGCCCACTCGTCAGGAGGTTTCACCAATTATAACTCTCTCTCTCTCTCTCTCTCTCTCTCTCTCTCCATGTATATATATATATATATATATATATATATATATATATATATATATATATATATATATATATATTGTCCTTCGCGATAGAAATTTTGGGGATTTCGATAATCATTCATCGGGTCTAGGAGAATCCTCAATAGAATGCAGAAAGCACTATTTGGGACTCCTCAGCAGTCCGCATCCACTAGCGAAAATCGAACCGGGACCTTTACGATACAACTCAAGCGTCATATCACTGGACCAACGGGCCTCGGTGACGAATGTGAAAATAACTCGACTCAATATAGCTACTCACTAAATTCCGGTGGGGATACACATCCAAGTATATATAACCGAACGGATAGGCCCCCAAGAGCAAACGTCCTCTTTACCAAGCCTCTCCCTGCAGAGCATAAGAAGCTGGATTGACCAAGGATATATATATGTGATAGAAATTTGGGGATTTATGAATTATCATTCATCTCTATCTATGAAAGGCAGGATGTGTGCGTGCGTGTGTGTGTGTGTGTGTGTGTGTGTGTGTGTGTGTGTGTGTGTGTGTGTGTGTGTGTGTGTGTGTGTGTGTGTGTAACGAATGCACGGCCGCAATTTTCGACGGATTTGAACCAAAATTTACATGCACATGCTCCAAGTTAGCGGAAGGTCAAGACCGACATTGCATTTCCCAACTCCCATCGATAGTGGAAATAATCGATTTTTTCATGCTTCTACGGCAGTTTTCATGTAGTTTGCGGCCATTTTCTACTGGCAGGAGTGAGAGCCTATAGCTGGCTGCCACGAATAGGCAGGAAGATTCTATTGGCCAGCGTGAGAGCCAACAACTGACTGACACGAATGATAACTAGCATGCTAGCATGCAAAAAAATCGATAGCTGCATTAGTCACAAGTGGGAAAAATTTAAATCTGCATGGCACTTTACTCCAATTGGCTCATTCGCTTGCTTAAACTCAACGTTGATTCTGATTCCTCAGAACTGGGTTGGGTGTGAAAATGTATTTGTTGTTAACATTCTTTTTTCATTCGGTTTTTACAGTTACGAGTTTTTCGTAACAGATCTGATGTTTAGTATAGAGTTTAGAAAAAAATTCGCAGTGTGAGATAGGCAAGTAGCAACATCAGCACGGCAAAGGGCACTACTTTAAAGGCAAGGAAGGGCAAAAATATTTTAAGTCGTATGAGTCGTACGATTTTTGAATCAAGCACCGGCAACGCCGAGCCATGCTACTAGTAGCTATATATATATATATATATATGGGTGTGTGTGTGCGTGCGTGTGTGTGTATGTATGTGTGTGAAGAAAAAGATATTCCTCCACAGATACACTCTATGTAAAAATAATCACGTACATCGAATATTGATCACAAATCAATAATTATACAATTGAAATTTAAACTGAAAATTTATGAATCAACTACGAATAATTCACAGACAATGGTCCACCCTTGTATACGTACAAGGTGGAAGTCGACCGAGAAAAGGCCACACCCAAGACTACACCCAAAACCAATAATTCTCAAACGAACATTTTAGGAATACTTTCTATATCGTTGCTGACATTTTAAACAGCTCATAAAACCCGAAAGTGACCTGTAAGTATTTTCTACATTGGGTACAGTCGTGTCTTCCAACAGCAACCTGATTAGGTGGATGTTTGGTTTTATGATTCCGAATCTGTCTATTTGCTGACCTATGCACATTGTTACAAATGCTGAACGAAATGTTTTTCTGTGTATTTACCCGTAGAAGAGGGTGTTTCGGTGCACACTTTTGTAGGCGAGGAGGCCTGCCCTCAAGAAGCAGACACAGCTATTTTCGTCACACGAGATGGACTCCTTTGTTCCCCGCCACCCCCCAGGAAGGGAGTTACCGTCTTACATATATCTACAAGCGCGTTTAATTCAGCGTCAATTATTATTCTCAAATTCTTCAACAGCAATCAAATTTCTCCACCCCTCCCTGCTTGATGCAAGATCTTTCCAGGTATTAGTATCTAAACAAAGTGGACCCTTAAGATTATCCTTGAGGCGTTTATATTGAGGACACTTGCCTTGTGAGAGCTCACTATACAGCACCTCTTTCGGCATCCGAGTATCTTCTAAGCGGACAAAGTGACCAACCCATCTAATCTGCTGGTTATTTTAGCCATGCGACCGCCATGTGATATCTAGTATAGTGATTTACTCGTAATTGATCTATCGAGACACGCTTGCTAAACATTACACAACGTCGCCTTTGATTTAATAAACGTAGCTTACGTGCGGTACAAGGCTGAAACTATGGAGCACTTATTGAGGATCAACCCTCCTCGTCATTCGGGACAGTTTTGTTATCCATTACACAACACTGAGGTATTCACATATGATCTCTAGTATAGTACATAAGCATTGCAGATGAAAACGCTCGAGATGTTAGATTTGACTAGGGTAGATTGTCCAAATTTGGTATCCAATCAACAGCCTTGATGCTTAGCGGTCTTCTACTATGGTTTACCTCTTGATGTTTGACTGCGAGCTAGCCGAATGTACCACAGAAACTCTATAAGACTCCCTTTTCGAAGGCGTTTGACAAGGTTTGGAACGCAGGTCTTCTACGTTAGCTCTAGGGCTACGGCATTAAATGACAATTGTTTGATTTATTCCATTCGTTCCTATCAAATCGTGAAATAAAGGTCATTTTGAACAGGCTCGCTTCCAGATCCTTTCAAACGAACGCAGGTGTCCCCAAGGCTCTATCCTAAATCCTACACTGTTTCTGATCTTCATCAACGATCTTCCTGGTGTTATCAGTTTCCAAGTAGGCATTTATGCAGATGACACTACCATTTACTCCTGTCTCAGAAAATCCGTCTCTTGAAAAGGATTTTAAATCAGTGGTTAACTGGGACAGGAAATAGTGTGTAGATTTTAATGCCTCCAGAACAAAGTTTCTCTCATTTAACCACTATAGAGAAATGTGGGGAAAATAGAAACGGCCTACCTCACAAACGTTCTCGCATCTGCCTGGCCTGTGGGTTGAGAAAGGAAAGAAAAGATTCAAAATGGCGTCCGTGACT
The DNA here is from genome assembly GCA_903632075.3 of Acanthosepion pharaonis. Lineage (NCBI taxonomy): Eukaryota > Metazoa > Mollusca > Cephalopoda > Sepiida > Sepiidae > Acanthosepion > Acanthosepion pharaonis. The sequence goes on along the minus strand of CAHIKZ030000906.1, from coordinate 569,685 downwards.
TTTAATATTCACGGTCTCGTGCAGTCACGCAAAGTCGCGTTACACACATGCTAATGAGGTGTGTCTGGGCTCCATAAAAGCAGGTTGCTTGGAGACATTGGCAGACCAACATTTCACCCGTGCTTGGTGTACATCGTTTTGCGTTGCAGCGTGTCAGACATTTTCAGACGGAAAGAGTTGCGTCCCTTACACTGTTTAAGTCGACTCATTTGCTACAAGAAACTTTCCTGTCCGCCATCAACATGGCTGATTCTAGAGGAGAGCAATACACTGCGCTTTCTTGGCATCACTTTATCAACTGACTTGACGTGAAAAGACTACATCGAATCAATAGCTGCATCTACTGCAGGGAAAGCTGAGCCTTTGTGTCGTGCCAGAAAGTTTTTTCTCGTTAGGGTCCATCTTATACATTTACAAATCTGCCATTCGCCTGCGCATTGAATAATATTGCTATATCAGGTCTGGTGATCCTGCTATACATCCCAAAGTTCTTGATAAAATCTAAAGAAGGGTCTGTAATGTAATCTATCCTGACTTGGCATCACAACTTTAGTAACTTTCTCACCGATATAACGTGGCTTCCCTTTTCTGCAAATATTTCATGGCTACTACTCTGATGAGCTTTTGTTCCTGGTGCTATAGATTGGCTTCTAATTCCCACACATTTACCGTTGAATTAGGTAAATATAACCACCACTTCTACTCCAACAATTCTTTTTCTCGCACTTCCCGCCTCTGGTACTCTCTGCCAGTAACTTTTTTCCATGATGACTACAATCTTCAAAAATTTAAATGCAACGTCAATCGCCATTTTTTATCCTTGTGTACACCGTTCAGCTTTTATTCCTTCTTCTGTCCCCAGCTATACCCAGTTTCTTCTCTCACCTTCACTCTCTGTAACTCCCTGTAGACCAGTGGTATCCCCACCTTGCTTGGAGTGGAAAAAAAAGAAGAAAAAAATTATATCTAGATAATGTGCTACCAAGGTAGACACACGTGTCTACGACTTCTAACTTTTAATCTTGACGTAAATCGATGGTCGAATATACGACCTGCCTGTCACTGTTTTTAGCAAAACGACGTTCTTTGTAAGACCAATTGTTAGTACGAAATGATCACGCGAGGCAAAAAAGCAGTCCATCAGAAACTACAGTACCGCTTCCTTGTGTACTACAAGATTGTTGTAATCAGCGTAAAGGAGATTACGAATGAAAGTCAAAACAGTTTTCGTCACTGAAATGAAAGTACGGATTCTAAACAACATTCCTGTTGTAAGGTAATAGATATAGACCCCGGCAACGTTATATGCTTGCAAGATTACAGTGGCAAAGAAAATCGCAAATAACGTAGGAGATGGACCACTTCGTTTAAAACCAAGCACAATAGAAATGGGTTCTAATAGTTCCCTGCTGACATAAACCCTTGTCATGTAAAGCTCTGATGAACGCTGTAAACTTTTCAGGACATCCTAGTTTTTTTAAATATTCAAAAGCATTGGCCTATGTAGAGTGGAAAAGAATATTAACAGCAAATGCTTTCTGTAAAGAAAAAAAATTAACAGTAATAAATTTTTGTAAAAGAAATTACAAATGCTCCCAAGAAAATTAAATTTAGACATTAAATGACCCACGAGGAATTGATATGCAGTTAAAAAAACAAAACAAAAAACAAACAAATTCATAAAGGAGATGATATGCCGCTAAACAATGAAACAAATTCATAAAGTCTAGGTACCATAGGTGAAAGTTCATCAGAATACTTTCGATGAAAGTATTTGTAGAAAAGGCAGAGAGAAGCTACATTACGGTGATGTGAATATGACTGAAGCCGAGATGCCAGGTGAAGACTGTACCAAAGAGGAAAGCTCATCAGAGCAATTACCATAAAGGATTTATAGAAAAGACAGAGAGAAGCTACATTACGGTGATGGTAAAGTGACTGAAGCCGAGATGCCAGATCAAGACTGTACCAAAGAGGAAAGCTCATCAGAACAATTAGCCTGAAAGTATTTATAGAAAAGCCTCAGAGAAGCTACATTACGGTGATGGGAAAGTGACTGAAGCCGAGATGCCAAGTCAAGACTGTACCAAAGAGGAAAGATCACCAGAACAATTACCATGAAAGTATTTATAGAAAAGGCAGAGAGAAGCTACATTACGGTGATGGGAAAGTGACTGAAGCCGAGATGCCAGGTGAAGACTGTACCAAAGAGGAAAGATCACCAGAACAATTAACATGAAAGTATTTATAGAAAAGGCAGAGAGAAGCTACATTACGGGGATGGGAAAGTGACTGAAGCCGAGATGCCAGGTGAAGACTGTACCAAAGAGGAAAGATCACCAGAACAATTAACATGAAAGTATTTATAGAAAAGGCAGAGAGAAGCTACATTACGGTGATGGGAAAGTTACTGAAGCTGAGATGCCAGAGCAAGACTGTACCAAAGAGGAAAGCTCATCAGAACAATTACCATGAAAGTATTTATAGAAAAGGCACGGAGAAACTACATTATGGTGAATGGAAAACGAGTGAGGACTGTACGAAATAGAAAAGATCATAAGAAAAATTACCATGAATGTATTCATAGAATAATGCACAGCGAAGCTACGTTACTGCGCTGGGAAAGAGACTGAAGATGAGATGCCAGGATAGGATTATTGAAATTGCAGATTCTTCTTTGAATTTTATTAAGATTCTCTAAATATTTAGCCGGAGCCCCAGACTTGATGCGGCAGCAATATTTAAAATAATGATGAATGGCAGAATTATGGCTAAAAAATTTTTTTAACACGACACAATGCACCAAATTTCCTCGCAGAAGACTTAGTAATTTATTCACTATAATCACTCCACTTCATGTCCGCTGAAAGCGTTAGCCCGAAAAGGCGCCATAGATCACTTTTATCGAGGTTAGCATCAGCCATAAAGATGGGAGATAAAAAGGTTTCTCTCAGACGTTGAAGAGGGAAATGCATGTATGTGTAAACAAACTGCGATCCGCGGGATGCGTCAAGATTTTATATTAACAAACTTTGTTTAAACCACATTTTCTAGGTCCCTCTTAATTTGTTCAATTATTTTTAGCTTCTCAGTATTTTTTTAAGTACCAAGCTTGTGTGATAGGTAAGATTCCGTTGGTTACATTCTGTTTACCATGAAATCTTTATAACATTCTAAAAAATATTAGGATGTAACCATTGCTTTACCAATATTTTAACTCACAGTTGTTGTTGTTGCGGTGGTGATGGTTCTTCTTCTTCTTCTTCTTCTTCTTCTTCTTCTTCTTCTTCTTCTTCTTCTTCTTCTTCTTCTTCATTTACCTGATTCCTCTTAAATTGCTTTATCTTTACAAGAGTCTAATCAGACTAAGAAATGAAGACTGCCCAATCCTCACTTCAAAGACACGGTAGAGTTCAAAAGCGTCTACGCGTCCTTGTGGGTGATAAATTATTTTCTACCACACAAATTTTTCCCTACAGATGAAACGTTGTTAGTTCCTCGCTACTCTATCACTATTTTCCTTGCAAAGGAGCTACATTCTTCAGTTTCATCAGTTCAGACCTTCGCAACTAAAACTTACCATGCTACGTACACAGGTTCGAATCATCCTCATTCCTTTTGTATTCTATTGGTAAATGGTTCCATTCAGAAAGTGTCCTCTACAGAATTGTTATTGAACAAATTACCGAGGAGATGCTTCTCCTATTACTACAGTTTTAACCAATTCATTTCTAAGATTACCTACCCTATATATCCTCATAATATACACTTCTTCCTACTTTTATGCGTGTAAAACAAATATATTCAGTACTCCTCTACCTTGATTGGCTCTCGGGCCATATACTGGGTGAGCAAACGTATAAAAAATATGGACGCCTTTATTTTTGTTTTATTTTATTTATTTCATTTTTTTTTTTTTAGTCTTCATTTATATTTTGAGACTAACGACTGAATTGCTTTTGCATATTTGTTTTACTATTTTTGTTCTTTTCTCAAATGTCCTTCGTTTGCCTGGTCACCGACGGTGTACCAGTTAATTTGCCCCACCCTAAATCCCATTTATCTACCTACCTACCTCGTTTACACACCTGACTATCCTGCGAGGTCAGCTTAAAAATGATGTATTTGTCTTGACCGTAATATGCATACACATATACACACACATGAGAACACACACACGGGCGCGCACGTACACACACACGCACACACACACACACACACACACACACATGTAAGTATGTATGTAAATGTATAAACATATGCATGTAATCCAGTGTATTCGTTCGTTCGTTCTTTCATTCATTCATTCATTCATTCATTCATCCGCTCATTTATTAATTCATTCATTTTACCTTCGTTCATCCAAGTACGCAAGTACATTGCACTGAATGACCTGGTGTTAGAACACAACGAGTAGATGCACGCACTAACCCCATTTGTGGGTAACGTAAATGTTCGAGTTTAAACAATCGGAGGGGTTCGATCAGCGGCGATGTCTAATAGGATCGGAACGTGTCACAAAAGAACAAGGATGGATTCTATTAATACGTAAACTCAACACCTGTTTGTGCTTGCCTTTCGCTACGAAGATGGCAAACATTTGCACACCACAAATGCATGCACATAGACGCGTACACAAATACATGCGCATACACAAACATGTGCAGTGCAATGTAAATCTTACTAGCAGGCGTATATAACATATACATATGTTTAGAGAATTGCGCAAGAAATAAAGTTTAATTGTATTAATATATGCTCAGAAATGCACAAGCATTATGCCACCGATTCTCATATATAAATGTTTACATACATACACAGAAAGATAAATGCACACATATAGACACACACGAATAGACACACACACGCACACACACATATATATATATATATCATTTATTATATTTTTTACATACGAACAAAACAACTTACTATAAAGATGCATTCTTGTTTCGATGCACATGCATCTCGACTGGAGAGAAATTCTATTTACAAGCAAGCCGCTTATGGAACGTCACAATTTGAATAACGTGAAAATGGAAGTGACGTTCCATAAGCGTCTTGCTTGTAAATAGAATTGTTCATAAACATTTTAGTTTCTCTCCAGTCGAGATGCATGTGCATCGAAACAAGAATGCATCTTTGTAGTGAATAAGTTGTTTTGTACGTATGTAAAAAGATATAATAAATAATTATTGCTCTACTCTTGGTATTGAGCCCTTATTTGAATTAATGCTGTGAACCTTATAATTTATGATTTTTCTCATTACATTTGGTTCTCATATATATTTGGATATATATATATATATATATATATATATATATATATATATATCGATATTAAAAAATAGTGTGAAGTCAAAATACTGTCAGTATACAGAGAGAAAAGACATTTAAGAAAAAAAGTCGTCATAATAATATGCTCAATATCAGAGATAGAGCATTAATAGAATTAATACCCTCTGACGAGTGGGCGGCGTGATTCCCAGAGCGTCCGTCTACGAAACCCTGGAGCCGATATGCTGAAGCTAACATCAATCGGCTTAGTAACAAACTTTTAATTTTATATATATATATATATATATATATATATATATATATAGAGAGAGAGAGAGAGAGAAAGGCAAAAATGCTGTCAGTCAGTGGGATACTGAGAGAAAACACATTTAACGAAAGCAGTCCTTGCAATAAAGTGCTCGATATCAGAAACAGAGCCTTAATAGTATTAATGCAAATATAAAATTTTCCACTTAGTTGAATGATGTTACCTTTAATATCCCGATGTTATTTCCAGCAATCACTCCGACCAGTCGTCAAAGAATATCAGCAATTGTCTGTTTATTTTATCGTTTTTGTTTTATATATGCACTTTTCATTGGTGCAAGATTGATTTTTTTCTTTCACTGGGTGTGAATATTTAGCACGCGTGCACGTACGCGCAGGCCGGAGCATGTACAGGTTCGTGTACATGCGGAGAAGAGAAGGACAAGTCTGTATTCAAAACCTGAGGATGGTCGTATGGTGACATTGTGGCACACCATGCGCACCAGTTCTAAAACGGGTGGCTGTTTCTGAACAAGCCTTCACTAATATAAATCAAATCAATATATATGGGTAGTCTGGTTGTTCGATTCTCTAAGAACTGAGCTGCTGAACCATCATACATCGAAAGTGTCCTGTAAATATGTACATATACGAGAGTAGGCCGAAAGGTTCATTGGCTGACTATGAATGATTGATGTTAGACCTGTAAATTCTTGCATACATTAATTTCAACTAGTTTTATTAATAACTATTGTTTATTTCCAGGTAAACTGACATCTGACTACTCAAAGAAGACTTTAAAAAGTAACTAGTAGCGACTTGAAAAAACTACAAAGGATATTAGGTTGATATGGTAACTACATTAGGGTGTAACGCCCCAGCTTTTTCAATAGTGTAAAAGTTGGTAGCTGAAATTAAGAGGGAAGGGAGAATCTTGAAGATGGCCCAAAGTCTGACGTCCTACCGATGAAAGCATTGATCTTCTATGCCACATGATTGATGACAGGTAATTCAAATTAAAGAGCCAATGCTAATAGAATGTCCATTGAGAGAGTTGAGAATATTCTGCACAATGAACTTGGCAAGGCGAAGGTTTCTGCTCTGACAACTAATCAAAAGCGAACATGTCTGATTACAACAAAGGACAATCTGCCATTGTTTGAGGCAGATCGAGCAGATTTCCTTGAACGTTTCCTAACAAAAGATGAGTGTTGGGTTTATCACTTTGAGCCAGAGACAAAGACAATCCATATATTTGAAACACGACCACCCAACCTGTTTTAGAGAAAGCCAAGGTAGTGCCGTTTGTAGTAAAGATGATGGCCTAATTTTTTGTGATGCAAAAGCGATTGTCTTTGTTGATTATTATCAAATGGACTATACCAACTTTCTGAGACAGTTTCGAAAAGCTATCAAGACCAAAAAAAAACAGGAAAGGTGTTTGGTTCATCTGGACAATGCTCCAGCAAACAAGTCCCTGGTTTCAATGGCTGCTGTGCGTGGCAGTGGCTGTGGTTTTGAACTGGTTGATTATCCTCTCTGTTCTCCTTATTTGACTATCATCTGTTCCCCAACATGAAAAAATTTTGGCTGGAAACTAGTATCTCAGTGATGTTGACGCCATATTTGTTGTTGATGACTGTTTTGACCAATGAACAGTCTTTTTGAATGGTTAGATGTCAGTTTACACGGGAAGGAACAATGCAGTTGTTAATAAAAAGCCCGCGGGTTAATCTGAACTACCTTCTATTTATTAGGGTAAATTTTTGTAAGGAAATTAAAATGATCTACTACACTCAGTAAGATTAGATTTCTGTCAACGAAACACAACCCTCGTCCCGGCATGGTACTTATTTGGTAGAACATGCTTATTATTTTTAAATAATTTTCTCCGAGAAACTATTACTTTGTTCTGGTTTACTAAACTTATATAAAAATTCCAAGTAGAATGGCTACTTGAACCGGCACTCTAAGTTTTTAGTTAAAAATTCTAAATTTCACCTGTATTTAATATAAAATGTTACTTGGACGTCAAAAGCACGATAATATTTTTATCCATTTCATCCCAATCAAGGCAACAACGCCACTAGGATGCTAGGTTACTGAGAGAGAAAGAAACAAAGAGAACAATAAAAGAACAGGATTTAGTGAAAGAGATGATGATGTCTAACATAGCATTTAGATTTGTGAAGATAGCAGTTGACAGGAAAATATGAATTTGGAAGAGACTTCCATAAGCTTTTTGCAAGAAAAAAATGATTACCAGGTTAGCTGAAGCTATTTCAAAGAGCGTATTTATGAGACCTAACTGCCAATCTAGCACTATGCTCACATTCGTAAAGTACCAAAGAGGAAAGCTCATCAGAACAATCAGCATGAAAGTATTTATAGAAAAGGCACAGAGAAGCTACATTACGGTGATGGGAAAGTGATTGAAGCCGAGATGCCAGGTCAAGACTGTACCAAAGAGGCAAGGTCATCAGAACAATTACCATGAAAGGATTTATAGAAAAGGCACAGGGAAGCTACATTACGGTGATGGGAAAGTGACTGAAGCCGAGATGACAGGTCAAGACTGTACCAAAGAGGAAAGCTCATCAGAACAATTACCATGAAAGTATTTATAGAAAAGGCAAAGAGAAGCTACATTACGGTGATGGGAAAGTGACTGAAGCAGAGATGCCAGATGAAGACTGTAGCAAAGAGGAAAGCTCATCAGAACAATTACCATGAAAGTATTTATAGAAAAGGCAGAGAGAAGCTACATTACGGTGATGGGAAAGTGACCGAAGGCGAGATGCCAGGTCAAGACTGTACCAAAGAGGAAAGCTCTTCAGAACAATTACCATGAAAGTATTTATAGAAAAGGCAAAGAGAAGCTACATTACGGTGATGGGAAAGTGACTGAAGCCGAGATGCCAGGTGAAGACTGTACCAAAGAGGAAAGCTCTTCAGAACAATTACCATGAAAGTATTTATAGAAAAGGCAAAGAGAAGCTACATTACGGTGATGGGAAAGTGACTGAAGCCGAGATGCCAGGTGAAGACTGTAGCAAAGAGGAAAGCTCATCAGAACAATTACCATGAAAGTATTTATAGAAAAGGCAGAGAGAAGCTACATTACGGTGATGGGAAAGTGACCGAAGGCGAGATGCCAGGTCAAGACTGTACCAAAGAGGAAAGCTCATCAGAACAATTAGCATGAAAGTATTTATAGAAAAGGCACAGGGAAGCTACATTACGCTGGCTGAAGTCGACATGCCGATTATTCTTTGGATATGGCTAAGAATCTCTCGATATAAAACAGAAGCACCAGACCAGATGTAGCAGGAATATTCAATGCGTGGATTTATAAAGGTGCAAGTTAGATTATGGCGTGAAAATTTGTCAAGCATGATATTAAATGACTTTCCCATCAATGGACGTAGTAATAGATTCAATATAATCGTTTCACATGTCAGTGGAAAACGTGAAACAAGGCGGACGCAGTGAGTTGCTCTCCTGAATGTTAGAATCAGACATGCTGATGTAAGGTAAAAAAAGTTTCATTTTAGACGCATTAAAAATAAGAAATCATTTCTTACTTCAGTTAACAAAAGATTGTAGGCCATTTTTTTTTATAGATCTGTTGTCAATTTGATTTTATCGAACCTATTAGACTTTCAATTAAAACAAGAGTAAAACAATTGTGTCATTATCATAGACACAGAGTCAATGACATCAGTAAATTAAAGAAAAGAGTGGGTTAAAGAATAGACTCTTGGGTAAAGCCTGCATTCATGTGAATAATCTAGAGGAACGTTCATTCATACAAGCTAATAATTGTTGCCTAATTCAGTTTTCTTAATGGATTGGGAAATAATCAATACAATTTATAATCGAAAAATAATCAATACAAATTATAACAGAAAAATAATCAATAGAAATTATAAATGAAATATATTACCGCCGGAAAAGAACAATAGAACAATAGAAATTCTCATATGTTTTTTAAGCCTGAGTAGTTTATCTTTACCATCTTTTAATTTTTGGGTCAAGTGCACCTATGTTTCTGCGCACAAGACAGACAACAAGACAGTATTTTATTGAATGCTAATGGGATAATATAATTAGAGATGAGGGTGAGACAAATACCATTATTGGTACTTCATATAAGAGTAAAACTATATAATGATGCACCATTCTGTATCGTGTATAAAAGTATAATAGATGAAGGTAAGAGTCAAATGCATAATTATAGATAATCAATCTTCTTTTGTGTGCCTTGTCACGTCGAGATGTGTCCAATCATGGCTCTAAGAAGTATCCTATCCTTTCTAGCTCGAAGAAATTTTTACCTACTTATTATTCTTTCCACTCCCCGTTTAACCATTCATTTACAAAAATTTGCTGGATATGTTACACGATGTAACATACTTGCCACTTACTTCCAGTATGTTCTGTGCGTGCCAAATTCTCCAAGCTCTCTTTCTTCAGTATGCATCCTAGAAATTTCAATATTTTTGCGATTCTAAGTGAAAGTCTCTTTTTTGCTTTTATTTTCCTTACGCTCTACTCGTTGCGTACATGCCCCGTAAATGGTATTCTCAGTATGCTTCTGTAGAACCAAAACCCCTTCACCTTAAATATCTATTTCATCTGTGATGAAATTGTTCAGTATTCACTACCACTGTAAAAAAAAATTGTTGATAATTCTATTAGTTTTTCTTTAATTTTTCTTTCAATGTAATTTTTATTGTTCAGGTATCTGCGCTGTGCCATGAATATTGGCTCGGGGTGAGAAATCGGAGAGCCGAGTTCGAATTCTAGCCAGGTTCGTTATTATCACTTACGTAAAAATACTCTTTGGAAAACTATGTATCCATCTTTTTTCCCCTTATATGGGTTTTGGCCCATTTTTCGACCATAGTTGGGATCGTCGAGCCAATGCGAACGATCCTTTCTTTAGCTCTATATAATTTACTACGCCAGGGCTACATACAGTTTTGAAATTTAGAGTTACTTTCTCCTAGACTGGTTGCCACTCAAGGCTAAAGAACACGGTCTGTCCTGCTATTTACCTATAGTTTGTGGAGGGGGAGGACAAGAAGAGTATTCATACCTTCCCCAAGGTATTAGCACATAAATGAATGTAATGGATCCGACTGGAATTCGAACTTGGATCTCCGATTCTTCACTGTACCTCGTCCTTTTAGACCCATAGTTTGATGGGGATGAGAAGAGAGAAACTGCGCTCTACAGCCTCGGTTGGCAATCAGTTTACTGCAGAAATAAATGGCGACCTACTGCCGGAAAATCTTTTACCTATTCCCCTTCCCCCTGTTTAGCCCTCTTTGATTATCATCTGATCAGCTGTTGACAAAAAACACCAACAGGATGACAGTTTCTTCACCAATGAGATCAAAGCATCTAGTCACATTTGATGAGAGTATCTTGGTCAGCCTATTAACTTTCAGTCGCACTTCGTGCTAGCTTCGTACGCTATTAGAATTGCGTGTTTAGCAAATTCCGGTATTTCTAAGCCTACTGGGAAAAAATCAATTCACTTAGAGGTTATGTCATTTACATCGATCAAACTGAATTTAAATGTGAATTTATACAAGAATTTCCTCCTCCTCCTTCTTATTCTTCTTTGTCACTATATTCGTTCAGATGAGAGCATGTATCACTTACCGTGATACTTTAAGAAATCAATACAAATCATTAAAGTATTTAATTTTAGTTATTAATACCTTTTCTGCATTGTATTTTGACAGTAATCTTTACACAGTAACTTGATTCATTTTTGTAATACATTTTCGCAAACATACTGACTTCTTGAGCATACACTTGTTCAAATTAAAATTGATGTATTTTCATGTATGCATATATGTAAGTTAATGTCAGGGTCTTGATTTTTGTTCTCCCTAAATCTATCAGAATGAAACCTATATGTGTGGGAAGTAACAGAGCGTGTCTATTTGACTAAGGCTATAAAAATCAACTCTGACCTTTTTTTTCTTCTTCGTTTTTATTATTTACCTCATTTATTTTTGATTGGAATTAATTACGCATGAGTGAGGCGCACAATTTCCGTTCAGCTGGGCAACATAAGATACACTGCTCTCCGATCATCAACATTAATTCGTATATGAAAAATGACACATTTCCGCATTCCCTTTTTTTACGTACCCTACGTCCATGCTCCTTCTTCCGTTTTTCTTTTTTATCTTATTCTTTCTTCGCCTCAGTCCTCTTTCCTTTGCGCGTGCGAGCACAGACACACACACACGTGCACGCAGGCGCCTACGCATACAAGAACAAGAAACAATTCAAATGAGTAAGAAAAAAATAAGAAATATATAAATATAAACAATTGCAGAATCTATGGACAAAATAGTGGATAACGGTGATAAAGTAACTTGAGAAAGGAACTAATTTAGTTCAATTTTCTGTATTAACAATTTCCATAATAATGAATATATGATTCGGAAAAGAGAGACAATAAAATTAAACCCGCATTCATTAAAAAACACCACTCGTTTCATCAAATCATTCTTTTTATTTCACTCATTTCGATCACCATTTCAACAACTTTTTTTTTTATAAGCATTTAACCCCAAGCAAGGCTAGAAGCCACTAGCACGCAAGGGGTTACACTGGATTTGGAGAGAGAGCAGATAGGAGTGATAGAGTAAAGGATGAGGAGGACAGTGTATAGATCAAGGCAACTGGAGATGTCGATTGACATTACATTTGAATAGTTGGAGATTATAGCTATCATGGAAACAGGAAAAGGGAAGGGAGTTCCACAGGCGAGAGGTGCGAGATATGAAGCTATTGGAGAAGAGACGGCTACATTTAACAGTTTCAACAGAGAAAGTGTGAGAGATAGATGCCAGCCTAGTAGAACGCTTAAATTCATGAAATCTGGGAACCAGCGAACGCAGCTCATCAGAGCAATTACCATGAAAGTACTTGGAAAAAAGACAGAGAGAAGCGACAGCACGTCTGCGAGAGAGCGACTGCAGATGAGATGCCAGATCAGAGCCAATTGCTTGTCCTATTATTGACATTGTCATCGTTTGGCTTAATCTAAATGATAGTTCTTGTTGCCTATGGAAAGCTGTTAATGAATCCTGACTTTTCTTTGACAATTGTGCACAAAAAGGGTAATTTGACTAATTTCGTTTGTATTATTACAGTGCATGTGTTGTTTCGTGCCTTTCTGATTTCTTTTCGGTAATATAGAAGTTGACTAGATAAGGAATGAAGTATAAAATGAACAAAAGAACACTCCACAAAAAATAGAACTGTTAACTATGCAAGGAATGAAAGATAAATGGGATAAAAGACCCCTCCACAAAAAATAGAAGAGTTAGCTATATCAGGAATGAAGAATAAAGTGAAGAAAAGAAACATCAACAAAAAATATGAGTTAACAATATAAAGAATAAACAATAAATTAAACAAAATAGCCCTCCACAAAAATTAAAAGAATTAGCTATAGAAGAATGGAAAAAAATTGTAGAAAAGAACACTCCCTAAAAAATAGAAGAGTTAACAATATAATGAATAAAGAATAAATTGAACAAAATAGTCCTCCACAAAAAAGTAGAAGAATTAACTATATAAGCAATGAAGAATAAATTGAAGAAAAGAACCCTCCACAAAAAAAAAATAGAAGAGTTAACAATATAAAGAATAAACTGAACAAAATATACAAGAATTAACTATATAGGGAATGAAGAATAAATTGAAGAAAAAATTCTCCACAAAAATAGACGAGTTAACTGTATAAGGAATGAATAATAAATGGAAAAAATAAGTCTCCACAGAAAAGAGAGCATGAAATTAAAAAAAGGAAACAAAGGAATTAGGATTTATATGTAATAATATAGACCGATAAAATTATATACTGGTATATTATATCATAATTATATTTTGACAGATATGAATATATCACCACATAAAAAGAGAGAAATTTTAGAACTGAAAATTAAGTTTAAATGAAAAATAAACTAAAAAAGAAAAAAAGCAACAGCAAAAATTAATGAAATATATATATATATATATATATATATATATATATATATATATATATATATATATATGAGTTAGATGGCTCCTTAATCTAAGACGTTTGATCATAATGTTAGTTCCTTCCCGAAAGAACCAATCTTTGATTTATATGACATCTATGGTGAAATAGCCTTAGTTATAGTTTATGTAAAATAGAGCGCTTAATCTGGCGTGATAACCAACGTGTACTAGGCCAATGCAATCAAAGCCTCGGTCAAGATGACTTCTGATTTCGTGCTAGCACAACTCTCTTTCAAACAGCTCGCCTACTAAAATTCACCGACAAAACTTATATTATATATTATACACATATACACACATGCATACATACACATATTTGTATATGTTCACGGTGCTTTTATTTCGTCTTTTTAATTGGATTTGATGATATCATAAAATTTTAATTGTAGGAGTTTAGATTTATGTGGCTGTTACGTGTATTTTGATAGTGTTGTATTGTTTGTGTATTTTTGATAATTTGCTTTTTTTACGGAAGTATTTGTCAATTATTTTGAAGAATATTTTACCTATTTTTTTATTGTATTGTAGTAGGTGGGTGAGCCACATTATATTTCTTTTTATGTTGTTTTGTTTTAATTACTTTAGTTTTTGTATTCTAGTTTATTTGAATATCCGATGTTTCTTTCAGCTGATTCATATGTTTTGTTTTGTTTTTTTTAATTTTCATTTAATATTTTTAGGCTACCTGAATTTGTTGAAATTCTTTTATCTATAGATATGGGCATTTGTTTAAATACGTTAGCAGGGTGGTCAGAATTTTTGTTAATTTATATTGGGATTTTGTTTGGTTTGTAGATTCCGTTGTTTAGGTTGAATGTTACTTCTTTTTATTTGGTTTTATATCTATTGTAAATCCTAGGGTTTTGAAGGTTTTATTATTTCTTGTTTTATTTCTTCTGTAGTCCTGCCGTTGGATTTTCTTAGGATTTATAGACCGTCGTTACCTTATAGATCCATATCATTTTTGTTAATAATATTTATCAATGTATTGATAATATATATGCCTATGAGTTCGCACGCGCTGCACCATCATAGCTACCGATTGTTACGTTAAAGTTTATTATTATTATTATTATTATTATTATTATTATTATCATGTTGGCTCTTTTTTATCCATATTTTTTATTGTGACATAATATTGATTTTCGGCGGTGTTTAATTATATTTGATGTATTGCCTTGTTTAATGCGTTTTTTAGTGTATGCTCATTAATAGATGGGTACAAATCTTTTATGTCTAATTGTATAAAGGAGCAGTTTTCTTTGTTACTAATATTATTGAACCAATTGACTGTTGCTTTAGTATTTTTTCATTGATTTATGTTTAGTATTCTTCGTAGTTTTTGTGCATATTTTTTCTAATCTTTGTTTGCCTATTTTCCCAATATTGCTTTTTGTGAGGTTTAATAATCTCAATGTTGGTTTGGTCATGAAGTTGTCGTTATGGTCTTTTAATTTAATAAACAGTTCTACTTTTGCTAGTCGTTTTATCCTATTGTTTAATTTTAGTTTAGTGGCTATGTTTTTCGCTCCTTTGTTTATATCACTTTCTGTTTCGTTATTAGTGGTTTTGTAAAGTTTAGTGACTTATTTGTCATCTAGTTTATTGTAATTGTTGGTTTCCATTTTATAGATTATCCTGGATTTATCTTCTTTTATAAATAGTTTTTTTTTTTTTAGTTATTTATCATTTTTTAAAATCTTTTCAAGCTCATTTCTAGAAATTATTGTTGAATTTCCTTATTTTGAAAATTAGTGACTATCTTAAGTCATTTTCAAAAGCATTTAAGGTCACTTTGTTGTGATGAGTATTTCATTTATGCAAATCCAAATTTGTTAATATTATTGTTATCATCAATGTTGCTGTCACCATTGTTATTGTTTTTGTGGTTGAAATAGAATATTTTCCATCTTATGCGCTTTATGAAGTGTCCTAATTTTCTATTAGTTTGACTTTGTAGTCATGTAGTTTTGATGTTGGTATATTTTTTAATGAGTAGTTAACATGTGTGGGTTCCATATTGATGGATGATATTTTTCTTAGAAAATATAATACAGAATTGAATGCCGTGAGAAATTGATTAAGCAATAACAAAAATCTTCAAAAGATCTCAACTATACGAGTGTATGAGTGTGTCTATGTGTTTTTGTGTGTGTGAGCAAAAGTATATAGTTTCCATCTTATGTGTTTTGTGACGTGTTCTAAAACATCAATATATATATATATATATATATATATATATATATATATATATATATATATATATATATATATATATATATATACAGAAAAACAGACCACTTTAAGGCTCCATTGTAATAATTCATTTCACCAGAAAACTTTTAAAGTACCCTGGATCCTCAGACATCACTTTCAACAGGTGAAGTGAAAAATGAAATGAAACTTCAGACTTTTGACGGGTAGTATTAAGTTTATGTAATTTAACAGAGAGGGTAGCGAGGTATGGTGTGAGAGACATGGTCGAGTTTAGAGAGGGTTTATTTTTATATTTCTTTCTATCATACTTAATATTGAGGAAGGAGGGGGTAAGGATCAGACATTGACCTATTTAATCGGTTAACTTAACGTAAATAATATATTGAAAGGAAAGGAGAGAAGGGAGAAAAAGAAAAAGAAAAAAGAAAAAAGGAGGAAGTAAAGATAAAGGAGATGTATTTAGGGTTTACGGAGGAAGAAGAGGGGTGGTATAGTTTTAGCAATTTATGCAAAAAAACAGATTTTAATGTTTGATAGTAATTTAAATGTTTAAAAAAATCCACGAAGAAATTAATTTAATGCTTATTAGCAATTTAAATATTTAACTCCTTTACAAATGAATTAGGGATTTAATATGAGTTAAATACTATATTTAAAACACATTAATAAAAAAAACATAAAAAAAATTTAAATATAAAAGTTTGCTAATAGTAATCTTTTAATATTGTAAATGACTGCTAAGGTAAAATCTTTATCAATTTGAATCTAATTCATGAATGTAATTTGTAACTATTTTTAGATGGGTAATCTTTCTTACTTAAAGTTTAGGTTTCAAATTAAGATGGAGTAATATTTGAAGGTAATATTAAAAAAACATTGTTTTTTCATATATATACACTTATGTAAATCTCACATATACATACATATATTAATTTACATGTGCAATTACACATATAAGCACACACATATGTATCGGTATAGGCAGGTACCTATGCCTATTCCTATATAAATACTTACACATACATTTACAAATATTTACATATATTTAAATTTTTCTTTAAATTTCACAGCTAATGTTTAACGTTAGGTGGTGACTTAAGTGTTTAAATATCAAAAGAAAATTTCTAATTTTAATACTTTTACTATCAAGACTGATAAATTTAAATTTAAATTAAATTATCAACTTAAAATGAAATTACCTCCAGAAGATTACAAATTTCAATCTCACAATTCTAATTATAGAATATTTAAAAAGAAAGTAAGATTAAACAATAATAAAAGAATTTTATGTCATTCCCTTAGAATTCTCTCTCTCTATATATAAAGACAAATCTATACCCATATATCCTACATATATTCACACATATTACATATACGAGCTCACTAATACTTACATATATATATATATATATATATATATATATATATATATATATATATATATATATATACAGACCACATGCAATCCTATATACAAGATTCGATATATATACACACATATACCTACCTAAATTACGAATACACATATACACACATATATATATATATATTTACATATGCGCCTACAATACAGATACACATACATATGTATATATACACACTTATACAAATGCATATACATATACACATAAATGCACATATCTATGTCCAATTCCATCTACACATTTGTATACATACAATTATGTATACGCACCCATGTTTGCATACAATCATTTCCAAATCCAAAAATAATACAATATTTTCCTTACTATATAGTTTTTTCTAAATATATTGAGTTAGATTGAGATTGTTTCTATGTCTACATTTAAAACTTAACTCGTTATGTTGGTTCAGTAATATATCAGGATCTTTATGCTTTATCATTAGGATCTTCTCTTTTATACACAGGTCACATCGGTCTCTGAAATTTATTGGAGTTCGATCCCTAGAGACGATTTTCCATTTTACTTGTGGGGTTAAGCCGTTCTCCAACAAATCCCAATAATGTTTTGATAGTGCTGTTTGGTGTTTTTTAGATCCATTGATGAAGGACTGACGATGGTTATAAAAACGTTGCTTCCAATTTCCCACAGATATTCCTATATATATCTTTTTCTGATTTATATTTTCCTTGGAGAAAATTGTAACTTCGTATATCACGCTTTTTGCCATGCATATTCCTTTTACTAGACAATCGGATCCTGCCCTGCAATTACAGGTAGATGTTCTCTTTTGGTTTGATTTAAGATCCCTTTGTAATTGATTATTGTGAAATTCTCTTATAATTTTGCTATTGTGAGAGCTAATAATTTTTTCTACATTGCTCATGCAGTAATAACTAATTTTTAAATTCATGTAGTTGAACATCTTTTTCAATAGTTCATCTTTACTAAAATGTTTGTCTATTAGTTTTAGGAAGTATTTCTTTATATTAATATTCGAAAGTCTACAGAAAGGCGGGTTGAACCATATAATTTTCCTTTTCCTTTTTTTGGAATTAGTGGATGTGGTATTTAATTGATTTATCTATATAATTTAATGTTTGTTTGAATTTACTTTTTAATAGGGTTTGATTATATGTCGATTTATTTTGGTTAAAAATAGTTTTACTAGAAGACAGTTTGTTTATTCTTGTATTTACTGTATTTGGATATTGGTTTATAATTGCTTTTGGGTGGTTTGAGTCGATATTTATGTATATGGGCGATTAGTTTTCCTTTTGGAAGGGTTTATAAGTGTTATTGTCGAGATTAAATGTAACGTCTAGAAAAATTACGATTTTTAGGTTGGATGATATTTCGATTTTTAATCCGAGAAATTTGAAGGCCTTAATTATTTTCTTCTGTAGTTGGGATGTTAGAGGACCATTGGTATTAGGTATAACAATACGTCCATCATCCCTGTATAGCCCTACATTTTGGGGGTTAAGGAATCTGTTTAGGATATCAAAAATGTATATACCTAATAAATCTGCTATTTGAGCTGAATCAAATGCTCTCATTGGGACATCAAAATTATCTCTGTGTTTTTTTTTAATCCAAGTAGTGTCATTAAGTCTTAGTATAGACTATCTAGAGTCCATTGTCATTTTTATTTCTTCGTCAGTAATTTTAGTATAATTTTTAGCAAAACTTAAGCTATTTTCTAATAAATCTTTAGAAATGGAGGGATAGAAGTCGATAATATCTAATTGAATAAAAGAGGCTATATTTTTAGATTTTAAATTTTGGAACCAGTTAATGGCGTCCGACGAATCTTTCCAAAGGTTTAAGGGGTATTTTTCTAATATAGATGTGTTTATTCTTTTTAGGATATTTTTAGAAATTATTCCTAACTCTGATTTGGAGGGATTTATTAGTCTGGAATGTAGATTATTTTTAAAGTTAGGTTTATAGTCTTTAAAAAGTAGGTAGGCGTCTTTTAGATGAGTTGTACCCATTTTATCAGCAATATTATATTTATATGCGAATTTAGCAGTTTCTCTGTGTATGGAGGATAGGTGTCTAGAGTTTTTATTTTTTTATAAGAGTTAGAAACTTTATTCAGAATTAGATGGTCGTATTCAGATGGATCAATCTTGTAGATATTTTTGGATTTATGAGCTCTGATCCATAGTTTTTTCTCTGTTAAATTACATAAACTTAATACTACCCGTCAAAAGTGTAAATTTTCATTTCATTTTTCGTTTCACCTGTTGAAAGTGATGTCTGAAGATCCAGGGTACTTTAAAAGGTCTCTGGTGAAATAAACTATTACAATGGAGCCTTAAAGTGGTCTGTTTTTCTTTAAATTATTAGGTCTGAATTTACATTGAATTCTCAGGATTTCATCCTCCTTGGGACTACCCAAACGGATTACCAAGTTTTTCATAACTTATATATATATATATATATATATATATATGTGTGTGTGTGCGTGTTTGTGTCTGTGTCTGTGTAAAATGTATATATATAGATATATTTTGTAGTGTGTACGTGCATGTTTTAATGTAACACTGCATATATATATATATATATATATATATATATATATATATATATATATATATATATATATATATATATATAATGTATATATGTATGTATGTATATATATATATATATATATATATATATATATATATAATTGGTTGGGTTGATGTTAGCTATATCTCTGATATTGAGCGTTTTTAATAAGTATCGCGCATATAATATATAAATAATTATATATATATATATTTATATATATTTATATAAACACTTTTCACATATATATATATATATATATATATATATATATATATATATATATAAAAAAACGTGTATTAACATATAATATTATATGGGAAAACTTATATGCAAATAATATATGATCATATATGTGATGAGTAAAAAGAGGAAGAAAAAATAGATGTAATAAAAAATAGAAATTAGTGGAAAGAGAGAAAAGAGAGAGAGAGAGATAGAGAGAGAGAGAGAGATAAATACCAAAACAAATAAATCAAAATCAATATAAATCGTTGGCTATGACCCAATCGTTCTATCAAAATGGCTTAATTTTAAAACAGGAAGAATTTTTTTTCTGAAATACAAAGACGGAAATTAATATTCAACAATAAACTTTAACAAATCTAGCGAACTTTTTTTTTTGTTTTTTTTAATTTTTTATTGATCGCCTAATGTAAACTAAATCATTTCTTTGTTGGATTTCCTTGCATATTTAGCTTATTTTCTATCTAGTGCTTTGCATTTGTTGTAGTTTCCGATTTTAATTTTTGTGCAAATGCATACGCTTGCCTATGGGTTCGACAAAAAGATACTGAGAATATCATGGACTGAGTATGTGAATAACGAGGAAGTTTTAAAGAAAAGGGGAACGAAATGGACATTTCTTCTTCGATTCAGAAAGAAACATTTGACAGTTCTGCGACATAACTGGGAAATCAGACTTGAAGAATTTAACACTCACATGACACCGAATATGGTAATATATGCTGTACAGTTTTCTCACAGATGAAGACGAGTTTTGAAACAATACCGTGGACTGAAAATGTAAGAACAAAGTTTTAAAGAAGATGGAAATAAAAGGGAATTACTACTTAGAATCAGAAAGAGGCAGCTGAAATTTCTAGGATATATAATAAGGAAAAAGGGCTTAGAGAATGTGACACTCACAGGGCATACTGAATGTCAGAGATTATCAACCTAATTAGCTTCTGCAAATGGTCAGAAGAACAAGAGAAATAGCAAAAACGACAAGAATTATTAGAGCTACGAAATATAGGATGTTAACGAGAGATGTGATCGCTTACATCCTGAAGGGACGCGGTTAAGAAGAAGAAGAAGGATGAGGAGGAGAATAAATGAAGAAGAAGGAGGAGGGGAGGAGGAGGAGGAGGTGGTGGTAGAGGAGGAGAAGAAGATGAATAAGAAAGAGGAGGAGAAGAAATGAAGAAGAAGGTGGAGGGGAGAAGAAGAAGAAGAAGAAGAAGAAGAAGAAGAAGAAGAAGAAGAAGAAGAAGAGGAAGAAAATGTATGAGTATGTCTATACGCTCGAACGTAAGATCTATTTCTTTTTTTTCTGCATCCAAATTGACTAGAACTGCATTGTGGAAGAAGAACCTGACCTTTAGATTCGTTGCATTTTTTTTCATTTAAAATTTTGCATCGATCCTATCTGGCAATAAAAGGAACGTACATATTTTCACACTCACGAAGATATATTTACACTTGGCTGCATCTTTGCGTGTTTATGTATATGTAAGCTTTCACTCATGCGCGCATACACACATAAACAAGCACACGTACACACATAATATTTGCATATATGAATTTTGGATGAGTGTATCTCAGTACACATCGTCTCAGAATTACCTTGATTAATTCTTAGTAATGTTTTTTATACGAATTATTTTTTTTCAAAATGAAACAGACATAACCAAAAAAAAAAAAGATTTAAATAGCATATGGAATAAGCAGGCATTTTTTTTTCTTTTACAGTCATGGTTCTTCACAATTTTCTGTCCTTTGTGGGTCTTAGCAGATCTCTTCTAGTCACTGTACTGCCAAACATCTACACAAGTTCATTAGATAAGTCATTCGATGCTTTCATCTGTCCCTCTTGCTTTCAATGTCATGTAAGTGTTAAATTTTCCAATCACAATTTCTTTATTCTGTGCCCCAGAAATTTCAACTCTCTTACTGCTGTTAAGTATAATTATCTCCATTTTGTAGAGAACTTATTCATTATTCCATGTTCAGTCCACGGTATTCTTAGCATCCTTTTGTAGAACCATATTTCTGATGCCTCAAGTCTTTTTTTTTTTTAATCTGTGATGAGATTGTCCAAAATTAAGTACCGTAGAGTAGGGTCGTTAGTAGTCTTTTCTCTGTTTCAAAAGAGATTTCCATATTTCTTAATACTTTGTTTAGCTTTTGGAATGCATATTCCGCTATAGTTAAACGTAAATAACAGATTCTCAATAGTCAATTTGCAAACATTCCAATAAGTAGAATTAACAAAATACTCAATTAACAGTAATAAGAGGAAGAAGAAAAAAAAACTGAGCAATATTTTACGAGTGAAACAACATATATATATATATATATATATATATATATATATATATATATATATATATATATATATATATATATATATATATATATATATATATTTTTTATTTATTCAAAAATTAACATAAACATGTTAGATAATTATTACAAAAATTTTGTTTCAACACTTCTGTCTTGATAAGACAACAGAAGTGTTGAAACAAAATCGCTATTTTTTTAATGATTTTATAACATGTTTATGTTATCATTTTTTAAATAAATAATATTTGCTCTACTCTATATTGAGCACTCTTTTAAAAATAGTGTTTTGGTAATTGAAATTTTATTCCGTTCACATTAATCCTATACTTGTGTATATATATATATATATGTGTGTGTGTGTGTGTGTGTGTGTGTGTGTATAAGATAAGAACAAATGGAGCATAATTCCACTGTCCGTAGCATTTAATTTTTAATAAGGGCTCAATACAGAGTAGAGCTTTATATTATAGGAGATTAAAACAAAAACATTACAAATCGATACACAATAGCTTTCATGTTTCGGTACTAAATTGTGCCTATTCAGGCGATGACAAATAACCCGTGAGTAAATCTTATACGGAACCGTCATTAAGCCTGACGTGCTATGACCTTTCAGCCACAGAGAACTTGACGTGCTAAACCGGAAGTAGCATTTACAACTGTATCGGATACGTGTTTGATTCCTGTACGGAAGACGCAAAATTGTACAAAATGTCTAAAAAAATAAACTAAAAAAAATAAAAAATAAAAATAAATTTACGCAAATGAGTGTATCCATAAAAAAAGCGTAAACAGAAAATATATTAAAATGTTTTGTTCGATTTGATCAATTTCAATATATATATATATATATATATATATATATATATATATATATATATATATATATAAAAGTCAAAAGCAATATAATTTTCAGACCCAAACAGGAGAAAAAATGTTTACAAAATATGAATAGTGTTCACAAAAAAAAAAGTGATACAATCAAGTGGTCATAGCCTTATGATTCAAAGAAAGAAAAAACAAATATAGGAGTAACATCGTGAATTGTCTCTCCCTTTGTGCTATTCTCTCTCTTTCTGCTTCACTCTATTTCTCTCTCCCTCGGTGCTACTCTTTCCCTTTGTACCAGCCTCACCCATTTGTGCCGCTATCTTTTATTTCTCTCTCTCTCTCTCTCTGTCTCTCTCTCTCTCTTTGCCACTCTCTCTGTACTCCCCTTTTTAGCACACTCTCTCTCTCCTTCTGTGCCAACCTCTCCTCTCTCTCTTCTCCTTCTTTCTCTCTCCCTCCCCTGTGCCATTTTTTCTTTCTGTATGTGTTTGTATGTATCCTCCTCCACCAGTGCTATTCTTCTATATCTTTTCTTTCCCCTCTCTCTCTCTCTTTCTCTCTCTGCCACTCTCTCTCTACTCCCCTTTTTCTTTCTGTTCTGTGCCATTCTTTCTTCTATCATTTTTTCTTTCTCTCTCTCCGCTTTTCAACCCCTGTGCCATTTTTCTTTCTGTATGTGCTATTCTTCTATATCATTTTCTCTCTCTCTCTCTCTCTCTCTCTCTCTCTCTCAACTCTGTAGGACTTTCTTTCTCTTTGTCTGTCTCCCTTTATGCCGTTCGTTCTCTCGTTTTGTTACATTTCTATCTCTCTCTCTCTTTCTCTCCTTACGTCATTCTCGCTCTCTCCTTCTGTGTCACTTTATCTTTCTCAGTAACACCGTTAATTGTCCATTTCTCATTGGTTGAGAAAAATTTCACAGCATCAATCTGTATCATTTGTTTATAAATTTGGACAGTAGAAGTTTTCAGCCTTCATTTCCCAAATTGATGAGTTCGATCCTCACTGGGTGTCTCATATTTTCGACCTTGTGCCACATCATGCTACGCTTAGAAAATCACCATTTCACAGATTGTAAGCAACAACAATAATCGTACATTTGTATGCGTAAAATCTTCTGTTTTAGAATTCTTCAATTTCTATCTTTCTCTGTCATTGTTTACCAGTGTCTCTCCCTCTGTGTCATTCCCCGTTTCTCTCTCTAACGCATACACACACTCTCTCTCTCTCTTATTCTCTTCCTCTCTCTGACACACTCACACACCTTGTCTCTCTCTTTCTTTCTCCCCCATCTCTCTCTTTTTCTCTGCCACAATCTTCCTCCTTAGGCTCCCTCTCCCTCTCTCAACCGTCTGTTCTACTTACTGTCATCCTTCTTTTGCCAGTCACTGTCTCTCGTTCACAGCTTATTGATAATCATTTTCTCCCTGTGTGTGTCTCTCTCTTTCCCACTGTACCAGTCTCTGTCGCTCTCTTTACTTATGCTATTCTCTCTCTCCCTCTATCTATCCTATCTCCTCCTCAGTGCTACAATCTCACCATTTATAGCACCCTCTCTCTGAGTGTCTCTCTCACCCTCATTGCTACACTCTCACCATCTATTCCACCCATCTCTCTGTCACTCACTCTCACTCTGTTTCTCTATTTTTCTCTTTTCTTTTGTAGCATTCGCTCTCTCTCTCTCTCTCTCTCTCTCTCTCTCTCTCTCTCTTTCTCTCTCTTTCTTTCTTTCTTAGTCCTACATTATCTATACCGGTACCAGTGTCTCTCCCTCAGTCCTACATTCTCTCAACCTGTACCACTATATCTCTCTTTCGCTCTGTATTACTCTCTGTCTCTCCCTTTGTGCTATTCTTCCTCTTTCTACTTCACTCTATTACCATCTCCCTCGGTGCTACTCTTTCCCTTTGTACAACTCTCACCCATTTGTATTCTCATTTTCTCTCTCTCCCTCTGCCACCCCCTCTCTCTGTCTCTCTCTGTCTCTCTCTATTTCCCCTTGCAGCACTCTCTCTCCTTTTTTGCCACCCTCTCCCTCTGTTTTATTCTCTTCCTCTGTGACTCTCTCTTCCTTTTTCTTTCTCTGCTTCTCTATCCCTCTGCCACTTTCTCTCCGTTTAAGTCTCTATGTATCACCTTCCATGAGTGCTACTCTCCTATATCATTTTCACTCTCTATTCCTCCCCCTCAACTTTGTAGGATTTTCTTTCTGTCTGACTGTCTCTCTTTATGCTATTCGTTCTCTCTTTTTGTGTCATTTCTCTCTCTCTCTCTCTCTCTTTGCGTCTTCTGTGGCACTTTGTCTTTCTCAGTGATAACCTCTCCCCATTTGTACCACTATCTCTTTATATCTCCTTTCCTCCTCACTCACTCCCTCTCTCACTATCTGTCTCACTATTTCTCCCTGTATGCCACTCCCCGTCACTCTCCTTCTGATGCATACTATGTATCAATCTTTCTCCTTCTGTACTACTCTCTCTCTCTCTCTCTTTCTCTCTTTCTACCTCTAATTCATAGCCCGTCTCTTGCTTTCTATCTTTCATAGGAAATTTCAAGTGACAAGATAACCAAAATCAGGGAATCAAGAAGCCACTAGGAACAATTACATCTACCAGTATGTTCAGTCTGGTAGTAAAATCGAACTAATTAAAACAAAGTGAACCTGGCTACGATCAAGCTGTTGCGTTGAAATATATCTCGAGAACGCTGACAATCTCCACAAACAATTTATCTTTTTAATTATACGTATTGTACCCAACAGCCAAATACGCGCGCTTGCGCTTGCGCACACACACACACACACACACACACACACACACACACACACAGAGGTTTTGCTTTTCAATAGTAAAGGACTAATCATTGTTATTGAGATCTGCATCTCCTGGTTAATTTCCATGTTTAATTCTAGTCGCTGGACAGGTCATGATAACCTGGAAAGACAAAAAATAAATAAATCAAAATGTAGCAACTGTAGTTTTTCACAGTTTTACCATTTGAATTTCATCTTACTACAGAAATCAATTGGTTAGATGAACACTTTAAGCATAATTTGGTAAGGTGTATATTCACATCAACTAAGTGTAACAATGAGTGAATGTAGTTTTTCATGAACTAGGTTTCTAGCAATGACAATTTGTTCTTCGTCAAATTCACTTAATTCTTCCACATCCCTTATAACTGCGACATTAAACATATCAAAATTACTCTGAGGTGTCGAATAGACAAATGAACATTTTTTTTTTGAGGAAATTTTCCGACTCCTATTCGAGCTTAACAAGGCGTGTTTTTTTTTTAATTTCGCAATTTTTAGCCCTTTAAATGATTTTCCAATACCTTTTTTTTTGCGTTGAAGCATGAAACAGGCTGTCGCTGCTCTCTGATGACCTCTTTGTCCACTTTGTTTCTGGAAGATTAAGAACAGGAATTCTGCACTGGAAAAATATGGAACTTTTACCGGAAGAAAACAGCGAGAAACAGGTATGAACACCACCCAGACCCGGTTGCAGAGATAGGACATGTAACATTTCATGGAACTTTACAATACACACAAATAAGAAAATAAAAACTAATCGCCCATACATTGTTATCAAGACTACAAAAACAGAATCTGCTTTCTTATTGTTATGACAGCCCTTTCAGAAAGATCTTCAAAAAATATAAAAATACAAGGATCTTGAAGTGGAAATCTAAAAAAAGACGGCACATGAGGACATCAATAATTTCAGTTATTGTTGGAGCTTTTAGATTGACTAAAAAGAGTCCCATAGATGTGATGTTGACGCAGAAATTGTCTGGCAGTCATGACTGGGCTCTCCTGATTGTGTAGTATGGTGCAGAGTACTGTTACTGGGTGTTCCAACAGTCACCCTCTTGACCCAGAGTAGCACTGTCTCCTCAAGGCATTTGATGTAATCCTCAGTGTTGAGTCTGAGGCACTCACCAACAAATTTGTGGGTTGTTTTCTCATCAAAACGATCAGTTTTGTGAGCTGTCGTGTCTTCGTAATCACCATACTCCAATTCTTCGTGCATCTTCTGCAATATCCTCAGATTGACACCTAAACAAAC
This sequence comes from Acanthosepion pharaonis, assembly GCA_903632075.3. Taxonomy (NCBI): domain Eukaryota; kingdom Metazoa; phylum Mollusca; class Cephalopoda; order Sepiida; family Sepiidae; genus Acanthosepion; species Acanthosepion pharaonis. The sequence goes on along the minus strand of CAHIKZ030000906.1, from coordinate 542,387 downwards.
CGAAATGTTCGTATTGGAGCTGCGAAGTAGTACAGCATATCATTTTCCAAATTTCTCTAAATTACGTCAGGGTGCTCTCTTTTTCTCACAGACGGTACCCAACTGACCCTACTATACTAGGCAGTCAACAATTTACCCATCGCATCCTGTACACTGACAGTCTTTTGTGTTAACCATGTTCACCATAGTCTATGAATATAGAATACAGCGCAGTACGTAATCTGTTCAATGAAACAACGTTAAAGATTAATACTCTCGAGTCAGACACTCTACTGAATCTGATTATATCGCCAATACCACCACCAGCTGTTCTGAAATTCTTCAGTCTTCGATATCAAAGGCTGGCCGTGAGTATTCGGGGGAAAAAACATGGCCGCCTTTATACACGTCGCATTGAATATTTTGAGCCTTCTGATTGGTTAACCCTTCTATTGGTGAACTATAAAATGAGTCAGCTCATTTTGGCTGGCTCACTACTAACAGTCTAACTCTCTGCCTTCGGGCGAAGAGGAACCCGGACGAGGCTCCACCGAAGGGCAGAGTCTCGTTCGGGGTGGTTGACTGCCCCTGAACCCGTTTATGCGGGTTCAAAGAGGGAATATTTTTAGCCGAGCCTACGGGCTCGGAGATCCCACGTTAAACCAGGCCTTGTGCCACATGTAACCCTCGTGGGGGGGAGCTAAATATCACTAGTACACAAAAATTCCAACATTTTGATGTTGTTGTTAAAGACGATTCATTTGAAGCCGCCGACACACAGTTCTTTCAGTACGCACTGTGGGAGTGGAGAGCAATATAGCCACACCTTCTCTTATGTCCGAACGGGTCGGAGACAGCCGTATCCCTGCTCTTTAGAAGTTGATTTTTTTCGGCTTTTATAATAACGTTTTCCCGAATGTAGGCTCGAGAAAAATAGGAATTTATTTATGGTATGTTTGTAACATTGTCTGCTACTGGATAGAAAATAAAGTTTGGACGTGTTATGTATGTATGTACGTTATATATATAATAATCGACTCTCCCGTCGCGTTCGACGTATGAGGGTCAGGCCGATAAGTCCCCAGGAAACCGACATCCCGACACCGGCACATGAGATTTGTTTATAGTGGTGAAGGCCTCGTGCAGGACCAGCCACACTTTTTGGAGGGACGAATACAGAAACCTGGTGCACCGAATGCATGCCACAAGGTTCCCAAACGACCCTCCGCAGGTTTTGAATTCAGAGTTGACCTTCTCCTAGACCAGTTGCCATCCAAGGCTATAGAACCCAGTCTGTCCTGCTATTTTACCCATAGCTGGAGGGAGATGAAGAGGATACATACCTTTCCCAAGGGTATTAGCACGTAAGTGAATGCAATGGATTCGACCTCGGCTCTGCGATTCCTCAATCCAAGCCGCTCCACCGTGCCTCCCATATATATATATATATATATATATATATATATATATATATATATATATATGTGTGTGTGTGTGTGTGTGTGTGTGTGTGTGTGCGTTTATGTATGTTGATTGAAAATAGGATTTGAAATGGCCTATTTCCACACGCACACACACACGCACACACACATACATACATACATATATATATATTTATATATAATTCACAGGGTGTATCAAAAATACTTTTACAAACATTTTTTAGTTATTGTTTTGGTTGCCATGTAGACTAGGTTACATTTGTCATTCGTATCCATTTGTGGCCAGTTGTATCTTCAACGTGTGATGTATTGATTTATCTGCGAAGTGTTCCGTTTAACAATGACTGGATATTCTCATCGTGAGCATGCAAATATGATTTTTACAGACGGCCGCGTGAATGGTAATGGACGTGAGGCTGCACGGCTGTATTACATTGTAATACCAAACCGAAGGCACCTGAGTCATTCAACCTTTGCTGCTATTTATCATCGCGTTGCTGAGACAGGATCCGTGGCACCACAATCTATGGATCGAGGAAGACTTAATTCCGCTCGTACGCCTCACCACGAAGAACACATTCTACAAACTATCGGAGACGATCCAGGTATCAACACACGTCAATTGGTCCTAACATGTCGTACATCTCATAGTACCGCATGAAAGGTACTTCAAAAGCAGCTCATGAGCCGTATCATTTGAAAATTGTACAGGATCTTTCGCCTTTTGATCACTCACTACTAGAGAACTTTTGCCGATGTTTTATTGAACAAACTGTCAATCCATTGTTTACGGATGAGGCAACATCTAGAAGAGATGGAATAACAAATTTACACAACCAACATTTGTAGGCAAATCGGAATCCCCATGGTACCATACAGGCTAGACACAAGCATCAGTTACAGGAGCTGTATATAGGGGTTTATTTCGAGCATTCTTCCAGACCTGCTAGAGGATGTATCTCTGCTAAGAAGAAGACGCATGTGATTCTTGCATGATGAATCTCTAACACATTTTAGTCACATTGTCCGCGATGCACTGGCTGGCATCTACTACTAAATATGGATAGGTAAGGGAGGACCAGTTCCATAGCCTGCAAGTTCCCCAGTCTTCAATCCTTTGAATTTTTATTGGTCGGGCCACCTAAAATAATTGGTTTATGCAGCAGACATTAATAACTCAGGAACGCTTAATCAACGAGTCATAGGGGCCTGCGAAACCAATTGACACCATGTGGATGAATTTGAAAGGGTCCGCCGTTCAATGATCCGACGGGTGCATGCATGCAAACGGTGACATTCTGAACATGTGTCATGTACAACGATGGGCTTTTGGACAAATGTTTATATGGACATATACCCTGTTTTGGTGTTAGGAAACCACCCAAAAAGTTTGTAAAAGTAGTTTTGATACACCATATATATATATATATATATATATATATATATATATATATATATATATATATATATATATTTCCAGGATCCTTTCAGCTTATTTAAGATCATCTTCAAACTATCTAAACCTTCTAACGTTCTGTCCTTGAGTAACATGGTGACTCACAGGTTTTACGTACGATTTCCTTTTCAAGTGTTTTTCATTGCTCCTGTAATGGCTGAAATTTCTCCCTCACGTATGAAACGTCTTATGAATTAAGTTGGATCTTTTCTAATTGATCTCTTTAGCTCTTTTGCTTTAAGTTGAAATGATGATCCCTCTTCCTGTTGTGACTTTCTGATCCAGTTTTCTTTTCTACCCTTCCCTCTTTTTAAAACTTATTCACCGTTCTCTTGATAGTTCTTGAAAGAACTTTAAAGATGGAAGACATGTATGAACACATACAATCACGTACACATACACCATGAAAAAAAACTTGCACCAATAGAAAAGTGCGTATAAAAATCGAGAAGTATAAGCAGTTATAAGCAGGGTCATGTATGTATGTATAAATTTGATAATTAATTCCATTCTCTTTTAAATAACTCTAAAAACACATTTTCATTTTTTTTCTCTCTTCTGTCAAGTTTATCTCATACTAATTTTGGGGGCGGCTTCAAATTTTTGAACTGTAGTGTATATAAATTATACATATATATATAAATAACTATAGATTATATATATATAACTATAGATTCTATATTATAAATTAACTAGTTTAAAATATGGTTTTTTCGCTACACAGTAATAATCATGTTTCAAAAATGGAAGCTGAAAGCTTCAAATTTAATTTTGTAATTAAATTAAAAATATTACTTCCATTTCATCCTCAAGCGAATATTGGAGTAACTTATTTTTTAAATTTACTGAGTTTGAAGGGCACAGAAAACTCATAAAGGATACAGAGAGATCCAATCATTAAGACAAGGAGTGGTAGCGTATTCATTTTTATTAACTTGTGTTGTATCAGTTATTAGTTACGTTCGAAAAGAAAACATATTTTAAACTAGTTAATTCATAATATTAATGCTCTGTAAATTTACATTGAGCACTATTTTGTAAAAAATAAAAAATACCAATAAGAACACCGGATTATATATCTTACTGTTCTTTCTTTTTATTTATATACATAGATTCTATGTTATATATAACTATAGATTCTACTTTCAACACCATCACTTGATAAGACATTAGAAGTGTTGAAACAAAATGGCTATTTTTTAGAGATTTCATAACATATTTATGTTATAATTTTCGAATATATATATAAAATTATGACCATGGAATATTAGTGTTTAAGCCTTTTTATTATATTCTTACTCTGTCCTGAAAAATTGAGTTCTACCTGGATTCTATCCTCTTGGAATTTTTTATTCAAAAAATATATATGTACGTGTATGCACCTATGTATATATATTTATATATTTTGCATATGTATGTGTATTTTATCACTAATATTATATATATATATATATATATATATATATATATATATATATATATATATATATATATATATATATATATATATATAAGAGACTGGGGGGTTGGTGTCCAAACACGCGGGAATAAGACTTGGAGTGTTGAACTCCTTAGACTTCGTTAAGACATTCAACTAGGAAAAGAAAAAAACGCGGCTTGACAGCGTCCAATTATGTTGACTGTTTCTTCTTTTTGAGTACATGCTGTTCTTGCTTAGAAAGTAGGATTGACCCACTTGAACGTTTTTCTACTATTTTAAAATATCATGCACAGGTATTTTCGCATTTGAGTCTTGCGATATCTTCTGATGATATCTTGCGGTGATATCTTCCGATGACATCTTTCCAGGATATCTTGTTATAATATCTTGACATGATATGTTGAGATCGTCGTAGACAACACCGTTATGGAAGCCATTAAATGACGAAAATTTACGTCTGCAATTCATTTTTATTCCGTGATTTAAAAATAGTTTAAAATTTTAGTAGACTGTATTTACATCTACTGTGTATAATCTACGATAACCATGGAAGTTTTAAATAAGTAGAATTATTACATTTATTCTCTGATTTAATGTGAAATCAATATTTCTGTCTTAATGATCTATTATTTAGTTCATTTTCATATTTTTATCTAATACAATTCATATTATGGTTGTTATTCGAACTATATATATTAAAGCTGGTTACTATTCTCATTTTTGGACTTATGTGCTTGAAAATGAAGAACGCATTATTAAAAAAATCGGCTAAACTTAATTCGTTTGTAATTCTAAAAAAGAAACATTAGAAAGAGATTACGTTTTGAAACAAGGGCACATGGCGTCAAAGACGTTTTGTTGCTTATTTGCTTTGTTTTTATATTCTAATTGCATGTTTTAATGCTTCACTTCATTGGATGTTTACTACATTTACTTGGAATTTTCCATGTTGTTTCCAAAGTGGGAAGATAATACAATCTTGTACACAGAATAGAATTTCAATAAAGCAATGATTACAACTGACGGACAACGATTACAACAAGCAAAAGAGCATCAACAAAAAATAACAGAGCAAGACTAACAATAATTCTGATAATAAATATAACAAGAGGAGAAAACGAAGATAACAATTATAACAACGTCTACGATAATAATAATAATAATAATAATAATAATAAGAAGAAGAAGAAGAAGAAGAAGAAGAAGAAGAAGAAAAAGAAAAAGAAGAAGGAAGAAAGAAACAAACAAACAAAGAGAAAGAAAGCAGGAGGTCAGCAAAAGAAAAAAAGAAACAAACAAACAAAAGTAGGAGGCTAGAATAAGAAAGAAAGAAAGAAAGAAACAAACAAACAAACAAACAAACACACACACTACAAAGAGAAAGAAAGCAGGAGGTCAGAAAAAAAAATGAAACAAACAAAAAACAAAGAGAGAAAAGTAGGGGGCTAGAATAAGAAAGAAAGAAAGAAAGAAAGAAAGAAAGAAAGAAAGAAAGAAACAAACAAACAAACAAACAAACAAACAAACAAAGAAACAAAGAAATGAAGGAGCCATATTAAAAAGGAAAGAAAGTAGAATTCCAGAATACGAAAGAAAGAAAGAAAGAAAGAAAGAAAGAAAGAAAGAAAGAAAGAAAGAAAGAAAGAGAATGAAAAACAAAGAAAAAACTAAAAAAAAACAAAAAAACGAAGGGGCCATATTTAAAAAGAAAGAAAGAAAGAAAGCAAGCTGTCAGAAAAAGAAAGAAAGAAAGAAAGAAAGAAAGAAAGCAGGAAGTCAGAAAAAGAAAGAAAAAAAAGAAACTATTCCGACTGACAAAAAAACAAGGAGAGAAAAATAGGAGGCTAGAATAAGAAAAAAAGAAACAAACAAACAAAAAGAAAGAAAGCCGAAGGTCATAAAAAAGAAACAAGCAAAGAGAGAAAATTAGGAGGCTAGAATAAGAAAGAAAGAAACAAACAAACAAAAACAAACAAATAAATAAATAAATGAAGGAGCCATATTAAAAAGGAAAGAAAGTAGGATTCCAGAATACGAAAGAAAGAAAGAAAGAAAGAAAGGAAGTATGGTAGGCCAGAATACGAAAAGAAAGAAAATGCAAGAGGACGGAATGAAAAAGAAATAAAGAAAAAGTGAAAAAAACAAAAAAAAAAAAAAACAGACAAACGAAGGTGCCATATTTAAAAAGAAAGAAAGAAAGAAAGAAAGCAGGAGGCCAGAAGAAGAAAGAAAGAAAGAAAGAAAGAGCACGAGGCCAAAAAACGAAAGAAAGAAAATACAAGAGAATGAGAAAGAAACAAGGAAAAAGTAAAACAAACAAACAAACGAAGGGGCCATATTACAAAAAAGAAAGAAAGCTGGAGGTCAGAAGAAAGAAAGAAAAAAAGAAAGAAAGAAAGAAAGAAAGATATTCAAGTGATACAGAAGACTATAACATATGAAGGTTAGCATGAATTACCAAAGACTTTTGGACAGAATGATTATTATAATGAAAAGAAAGAAAGAAAGAAAGAAAGAAAGAAAGAAAGAAAGAAAGAAAGAGATGCAGAAGACTATAACATATGAAGGTTAGCATGAATTACCAAAGACTTTTGGACAGAATGATTATTATAATGAAAAGAAAGAAAGAAAGAAAGAAAGAAAGAAAGAAAGAAAGAAAGTAAGCAAGTACTGGCTATATAGAGTTAAGTGGATGCTCATACGAACATAATGGTAATGATAATGATAAACATTATAAAAAATAATAATATTATGGGAATAGGAATAAAAACGAACAAGAAAAAATATTGCTGGCACAAGGAGAATAAAAACTTCAACAGTAATATAAAAAAATAATTACGATAACAAACTAAATAATATAGTTAATATAGTTACAGTAATAGTAATAAAATAGATGCAATGATCTTAATACAGGCGAAAACAATATCCTCTACAATGATAACAATACAAGTTCTTGTAATAAAAACAACGGTTCGACAAGAATAAGACAAGGTAATGAAACAACAAGTAAATAGAGGAACCTTTTTAAAAGCAGTAAATGATGATGAAAGAAAAAAAATAAGAAAGAAAGAACCAGGATGCAGGATAATCATCTGAGAAAGAGATATGTTGAAAGAAAAAAAAACAGAAATCATGAACTACTTTAGAAATTCAAAAAGGGAAAGAGAGAGAGAGAAAAAAAAAGGGAGAATGCATATTGCTAATAGATGTGGAAAAGAGTGAAAAGAAACCTGAAAGAAATCAACATTTGTAGGAACAGTAAATAGACAAAACTCTGTAAAAAAAAAAAAAAAAAATGAGTGACAAGTGAAAAATAGAAAATTACAAACAGAAAATATAAGGAAAAAAAACCCTAGAAAATTAAGAAAATAAAAAGATACAGACATCAATGATAAACAAGATGATAGGAAGAAATAAAATACACTATAAGCAAGGAAAGTGGCAAGAAGAAAAAAAATGATGTTGAATGTAACCGTTGATTGCGAAAGTAACGTATATATTGTGTAGAGAAAAGCCAGGAGGAAAAACAGTAAAAAAAAAAAAAAAAAAAAAAAAAAAAAGGAGTGGACCAAATTAAAGATGAACCCCAAAAGGAAAAAGTATTTAATTAAGACGAAAAAAGAAGACGTTATATGTTTCCCTCTGGTTGCTCACATCAAAACAGTAATTTAAGAAATGAAGAGTGTTAGAGGAATAACTTGGTAACGAAAAACAAAATGATGAAAGACAAGGAAAGATGTTAGAGACAAAAAGGAAGGGGGAAGAAAGAAAGAAAGAAAGAAAGAAAGAAAGAAAGAAAGAAAGAAAGAAAGAAAGCTAGAGTCCAAATAAACAATGAGGCTAAAAAGAAAAGAAAGAAAGAAAGAAAGAAAGAAAGAAAGAAAGAAAGCAGGAGGCCAGAAGAAATAAATAAATAAAGAAAGAAAGAAAGAAAGAAAGAAAGAAAGAAAGAAAGAAAGAAAGAAAGAAAGACCGAAAGAAAGAAAGCAGGATGTCTCCCAAAACAAAGGAAGAAAGAAAGAAAACAAGAAAAGATGAGGCTAGTATAAGAAAGAAAGAAAGAAAGAAAGAAAGAAAGAAAGAAAAAGAAAGAAAGAAAGAAAGAAAGAAGAAAAATCAGGATGTCTCCAGAAAATAGTAAGAAAGAAAGAAAATAAGAAAGGAGGAGGACAGAATAAGAAAGAAAGAAAGAAAGAAAGAAAGAAAGAAAGAAAGAAAGAGCAGGATGCCCCCAGAATAAAAGAAAGAAAGAAAGAAAATAAGAAAGGAGGAGACCAGAATAAGAAAGAAAGAAAGAAAGAAAGAAAGAAAGAAAGAAAGAAAGAAAGAGCAGGATGCTCCCAGAATAAAAGGAAGAAAGAAAGAAAATAAGAAAGGAGGAGCCCAGAATAAGAATGAATGAAAGAAAGAAAGAAAAAAAGAAAAAGCAGGAGGTCAAAACAAGAAAGAACCAACTGATAATATAATGTTAAATGGATGCCTGTACGAAGTGATAGAAAGGGACAGAACAGAGATTAAATAAACGGAAATAAGATAAAGAATATGTTTACAACTCGCCAATGTTATTCCTATGTTCTTGTTCTCAGGTTCATGACTATATGACAGACTATATATATGTTTGTCTGTGTGTCTGTGTGTCGGGGAGGGGTCTCTGTGTTGTTATTGTTGTTGTAGATCTTCGTTTCTTTTCAGTTTATTTGGGTGCTAACGCCCTATCCTTCATTTGAAATCTCGTTACTTCTTTACTGTAAGGTAATAACCCAAGTTAATTTTCTCTTGCCCTGAGTATATTTTCATTACTGTATCGAAGGGAAGTGTATTTTTGTACACAATCATATGTGTTAACCAGTAAATACGCATATGTATATAACAAAGCTCGAATGCATTTCATCCCTTAGTAGTCAATGGTAGACTTGATTACAACAAAGCATACATATATACATGAAACAAGCAAAATAAATTTATAGGTACATAATCCACACGTACGCATACACACCCACTCATGCCCACATATGTATATGATATAGTGGCGAAAGCATCACGGAATCGACCTTTTATTCCCGTAAATACTATATTTCATACATTATTAAAATTAACAGTCCCCATTGATTTTTTTTTTCATATTTACTAGTGTTTTGTTAATGATTGGCTACAGCGCATGCTACACTCAATCGGCCTTGGAACTCGCGTGCCACTCAAACATCGATGTTTCCCTTGAAAGCAAACTAAATATTTCGATGGTTACGGTAGCAAATATTTGTCAAGCTTAACTCTAAATTAGACCGTGTTGCTTTAATTTGCCTGTCATTGTTTTTGTGATGACCAAGTAAATGGTTAAAGAAATAACCAAACAAGTTTTACAGATATATATTAAACAATAAGTACAACAGAAGAGTATTACATGACTAGTGAGTGTTTGTCGGTTGACCCAGCATTCAATCTATTCGACTGTTAATATTCACCAGCCTCCCCCACGAATGTGGCACAAGACCGAGTTTAATGTGGGGCAATCCGAACCCGTAGGCTGGGACAAAAATTTCCCATCGACCCCGTATAAAACGGGGTCGGGTAGCTGATTCCCGAGACGACACTCTGCCCTTCGACATAACCTCATCTAGGGTCCTCTCTGTCAGGAGGCAGAGAGTTTGACTAGCACAGTGCGAACTGATCTATTCGACTGTCCCTCCAAGGCCTTCTCTCCTACTAATCTTATAGTAGGCGAAAGAGTCCAACATAGACTCTTTAGAGGGAAGATACCACAGCAGTTTTGTCCCGACAAAATTATACAACATTTTAATAATAGCTGAATATAAGTGTATAGCACTAAGCTTATTTCTAGACTGATTCATTCGGCTGTATATCAATGACAAACAACTGCACGCGCATTTGCTTTAAAAGGTACAATAACAACAAGTGCAAGAACATGCTGATATTATTTCGTATGAGTGAAGTGTGCGCATCGTGTTATTCTTTTTCCTAAATGGTCTCCAATACAAGACTCGAAAGCCACACAAGATAAAATGTTACAGGTGGAGTGACAAAACTGAATGAGTTGCGAGATATGAGTGGAAAACACGTTGCAAGGAAATGGGGACTGTAAGGATATGGAATATCATCATCTCATAGTTCATAATCTTGTCAAATAGCTGAATACTTGATGCTTCGCTAGGGCTATCAAGGGTGCTTTTCTATCGTGACACCATCACTAAATGGATTGCCAACCAAGGCTCAGAGAGACTCCATTCACCCTCATCTAAGAGCAGGTTTTAAATCAGAGTTTTCCTTCTCCTAGACCAGTTGCCATCCAAGGCTATAGAACTCAGTCTGTCCTGCTATTTACCCATAGCTGGGGGGAGAAGAAAGAGGATTCACACCTCCCCCAAGGGTGTTAGCATGTAAGTGAATGTAATGGATTCGACTGGAATTCGAACTCGGCTCTCCGATTCCTCAAACCGAGCCGCTATCCATTACTCCACCGTACTCCATAGCTAACTATTGATTTGAAGTGGCCAAATGTTCATAGAAGGACCAAAGGGGAGCCTTTTCAACAATGTGGCAGTTCTCGAGGAAAAAAAAAATGTCCGAAGGGAAAAGTAAGTTCAATTCACTTATATTTGAAGCACGGGGGAAATTAGGATGATTCAACTCTGCGATACTACGATAAAGTTTGTTATGTGCGCGCCCGCGTTCGTGCGTGTGACCTTATGACATAGATAGATAGATACATGCCATATCAAATCTACGGTGTAGTTTAAGCATTTAAACTTGAATCTTGATTGTAAAATTGATGATCATATAAATTGCATTTTCTCATGTTTCTGTGTTTCTGATGAATGTCATTAATAAACCCAGATGTGACTTGTGAATGTGTGTGCCCGCGCGTGCGCGTGCGCATGTGCATGCGCGCACCGTAGTGGCTTTCAAGCAAGGAGAAGGATCTGCATGTCGCGTTCAAATTCCGGACGACGTCGTTGCGTTCATTTTCGCACAAATGCCCTCGAGAAATTTAGGAATCCATTTCTTCTCCTCCACAGCCAAGCTATGGATTAAGTAGCAGGGTAGACGGGGCTCACTAGCCATGGTTAGTAACCAGTCTAAGAGATTCTATACAATGATGTTCATCCTGTATAAGGTACAAGAGCCACTCGAGGTAGACGGCTACAGAGTAAGAGGCAACACAAATACCGACGAGGTGTATGAACCGGACGATAGACAAACATATCTGCTCCTATTGAGGAAAAATGTCAATAGTAAATAAAAGTTCAATTTTAGGCTGAAAGTTGAAATAAATACTAGTGAAGAATTAATAATTGTACGTACTAAGTGAAAACTTTCTAAATCTGAATGTCGAACCCTAACATAATAATAACAGTATTTCGAATAGTGACGACATTCCTCCATACTTAATGTCTCCCGGACACTAATGCTACCATTAAAACTATTAAAATTTGTGTGTGCGTGCGTGAGCATGTGTGTGTGTGTGCAAGCATGTATGTGTGTGTGCGTGAGCATGTGTGTGTGTGTGTGCGTGAGCATGTGTGTGTGTGCGTGAGCATATGTGTGTGTGTGTGTGTGTGAGCATGTGTGTGTGTGAGCATGTGTGTGTGCGTGAGCATGTGTGTGTGTGTGTGTGCGTGTGTGCGTGAGCATGTGTGTGCGTGTGTGCGTGCGTGCGTGAGCATGTGTGCGTGTGCGTGTGTGCGTGTGTGCGTGAGCATGTGTGTGTGTGAGCATGTGTGTGTGTGTGCGTGCGTGTGTGCGTGAGCATGTGTGTGTGCGTGTGTGCGTGCGTGAGCATGTGTGTGTGCGTGAGCATGTGTGTGTGCGTGTGTGCGTGCGTGAGCATGTGTGTGTGCGTGAGCATGTGTGTGTGTGTGTGTGTGTGCATTTTCTATTTAATGGTTTACCAACATTTTGCAGGTTATTCAAAGCGAGAAAATATTTTTAGATTGTAAGAATTTGGTGCGGGCGTAGATAATAATTATTTACTGATACAAGTACATACATAGCTGGATTCGGTGTATATGAGCTGCATTCATACCTTTCCCTGTTACAGACATCTGCTGAGACACATTTGTGTTTGTTCAACATCCACAGAACCCACATATGATTTATACTGGAACTATGCTGAACTGGTAATAGTTAGAGTTACAGGAGCAGCGGTCATCATCTGGCGTGATCAACAGTTTGAACAAGGCGGTATTTACTTGACTCCCACGAGGTCAAGATGTGACACAAGGTCGTTTTTCGTGGGATTACTTGACTCCCACGCGGTCAAGTCGTGACACAAGGTCGTTTTTTCGTGGGAAAAACCCAAGCGTTTCCGCATAGGGTCACTGGTCAAAAATTGGTCATAACATGTCCAAGCTGGTCAAGGCTTAGTCAATGTTTTGGTCATAACATGTCCAAGCTGGTCAAAGCTTAGTCAAGTTCTGGTCCAAGTTGGTCTTGGCTTGTCTTAGCAGGTCCTGATATGGTCCAAACTAGACTTTGCCATGGGTCGCAACCCAGCCCGAAGGCCGGGCTGCTTGTTTGAACAAGGCTAGTACTCTCAAACCCTCGGTCAAAACAAAAGACAAACAATTCTGTCTACCCAAATCCCCTTTCAAGAAATTGGTCAATTCGTGTTTTTCTAACACTTTCCAATGATACCAAATGCTTGGATCGCCTTTTTAGTCCGATAACATCAAGAATTTACCTTCCTGACAAATCGACCATTGTCAGATTCCAATTCGGAAAGCGAACTACTCAGCCAAATAGGTGTTTTTTTTTGGCGGAGGGGTTGTTTTTTTCTAAGACGTCTTGGCGCTAAATAAGTAGCTTGATATGATTTGGAAACTGGTAAGGTAACAATTAAGTTCTGTTCTTTCGCCTATTATGGGTCGTTTTCAAGACAAAATAGTACAAAGTCCCAGTATAATTGTTTGTGCCGTTAAGAGTTTGAAATAACCGTGCGTTTACTTGTTATGATTATGAACCTGAATTTATCGACTTTAACGTTTCAAAACTTTTAACATAGCATATTGTATTGAAGGCAAGAGCGAGTATTCTACATAACAAGGCTTCAGTGAATGGATAACAGAACAGGGAGTTAAAGAGACAGTAGGGAAACAAACTTTTCTAACACCCACAAAGGAGAGTGTTGTGGGGAGCGCCATGACCATTCCTTGACCACACAGATATATTCAGTTGTATGGATATTAGTATGTAAACCTGCGTTTCACGCTTTTACGATCATCAAACATGTCTGATGATGATGAGTTTGATGATCGCAACTGAATATGTTAGCTCTATCACGGATAGTGAGAACTTTCCACTAACTACTGCTCATATAAAATACACACACACGCACACACATATATATGTACATATATATATATATATATATATATATATATATTACAATGAACCATTCAGACAAAAAGTAGATTTTCGGTATAACAACTGAGACATTACTCTATTTATATAACAATTTAGTTCATGCCACATTGACTGATAAACTCCTACAACATAAAAATTCTCAAATTACTATGTTAGTAAAAAACGCACTCACTTAAATTTTCAAAAAAATTCAACCTTAACGTTGCGATTTCACGCTCCAATAGTTTTTATCTGTTAACAATAACGCATTTCGATTCGCATTTAATTTTTCGTCTCTGATGCTACCAGGATTTACTAAAAACAAAATAATTTCCATGGCTGAAGATGATTGAATGTACAGTTGAAAGTACTAACAGATTAAAAAAAATACCTTACACAGCTTGTAGTTATTAAAAACAAGGATCATAACATTCATCGTAGGTTAATGCAACTTTAAAATATTGATTGCGAAAAGATTTCACTATTTTATATCATTAATTTTAACATCTACTTTTTGTATGAATGATTCATTGTAATATAAATTGAACTGCACCACATATTTGATATATATATATATATATATATATATATATATATATATATATATACACACACACATATATATATATATATACGTATGTATGTATATACATATATATATATATGTATGTATACATATATATATATATATATACAAGACAACATTCAGAGGCAAAAAGTATTGACTTCAATGTTCACTTTTATATTTACATACTTTCTATCTCCGATACTGAGCACTTTATTCTATAAATATTGCATGCCTCAACGATATATATATATATATATATATATATATATATATATATATATATATATATATATATATATATAATATATATATAAACAATGGATAAACCTCTGCTCCTGTTAAAAAAAAGTTTGAACCAGACGATAGTTGAACCTGTCTACTCCTCTCTAAACCTATATATATATGTGTGTGTGTGTGTGTGTGTGTCTGTCTGTGTATGTGTGTGTGTCTATGTGTGTGTGCATGTGTATATGCGAAGCTGTCGACAATGTATATCTGAAGCGCGATAGAAATTTATACGCATCTATGCACACAAATTCACTTACGCATTCTCACGTGTGCATTCGTAAAACCTGAAATAAAATCTTTCGAGTAATTTGTGAAAAAGAAACAAAACGTTTTTCTTTGGAGAAAATGCGTTT